>CATIWF010004497.1:0-26142 GCA_949630135.1 Balakata baccata | reverse complement strand
AAAGTATAATAACTTTCGGTGAAATTAATCCAAAAATCACTTATATATAATTAGAATACTATGAAATGATATAATTAGATACTCACAGAGAAAATCTTTGAATGGCATATGTCAAAAGTAAGAATTTGTAGATTATGGCAGCTATTCAACATGAACCTTATCCCACAATATTCATTGAAATGCATTTCAGTTTTTAGGATTAGATGGCGGACATTAAGAGCTGATTGCACACCAAATGGCTCCTCTCCTTGGACAACCGTCTGCAGAAATCACCACCACATATATAATTGATTAATGTTTTTGAAATTTAAATTTTATTAACCAAAATTTAAACCAGACAATCTAGCTTGTTTACTATGATTTTAATGATAAAACAAGCGTACATGACAAGGAAATAGAGTAATATAATAAAAGTAAGTTGAATGTAGCCAATTTATAATGTGCATATGAATAATCATAAATATAAATATCAACTATTTTACATTAGCAACTAACATTTAATAACATTAATATTATCCAATGTTATTAATATTAATAATATAATTAGTTAGGTTAACAATATTGATCTAATAATCTGGACTGTAAGATACCAAATTTGAATAACCAGTTAAATCCCTTATAACTAATTATATTAATGATATCAATAGCATTATTTAGATGAAGTATTATAAGACATAAAAATTAAAATTTCCATATTTCACAAAGAATTATAACGAGTCTAATGTCGACGTGATAACTAAATACATTGATAATATTAACGACATTTCAGTATTCATGAATGTCCGTAAACTATAAATCTAATTAATACACTCTTAAGAACTAATTACTTTTTTTTTCTTTTTTTATGTTAGGAACTAATTACTTTAACGATACGACTAGCATTAAATAAAGTATCGTATTATCCTAAAATTTGCTGCAAATGAACTATATTAACTTTAGAAAATTAAATGATTTTATACGAGGCAATGCAAATATTTAGAGATTAAAGAGAGAGGATACCTGAAGAAAAACACTGCAAACTGTCAAAATTTGAGCAGAATAAAACTCTTGTACTAAGTCATAAAGAAGAGAACCAACTTCATCAAATTCAGCCTCCATTCCAAAATCAAGATCAACCTCAACCATTTCACGTTGATTATACACATGAAAATGCCCAATTCTTCCCGAATATTTCAGATACTTCAATTTTGGTCCCTCAATCCAAAAATAATCCTGATTAAATTTACACTTATCAATGACCAAATTCTTTAGCGTCAAATTAGGCGTAGTGATCTCAAAGTGTTCTAAACCCCAACACTTCTTTAAACTCAAACTCTCTAACAAAGGACAATTAACCAACAATGCATCAACAGAAACCTTCCTTATTCCTATCCAGCCTAAAGAAACATTCTTAACTGCATTGAAATTTGTGAACATAGAGGCATTAAAATTGCTCCTAAACAACTTCAATGACTCAAGACCCTCATGCTGATAAACCTGCAAAGGCAAATCGAGTACGGCTGGAAGGTGATCAGGATCATCTTCACCCCATCTGGGATCAGAGAAATCAAGTTCTAACTCTCTTACATCATGGGAAACAGCAAAAACGACAAAATTTTTCATGTAGGTAAGGAAATCATCAGGCTTTGCACATGATATTGCAAATCTTTGAATACCCTTTCGTGGGTAGTTTTCAATTAACTGCCTAACGAATTCAATGAAAACATTTCTCTGAATCTTCTGATCCTCTTTGGATTCTTCAGGTTTAACCATGAAATTCTCATTGAAGTCTAAGTTTGCGGTTTCCCGCCAAAGAAAACGCCATCGTTTGGACAGGATACTTGTTCTTACTGCTTCTTTGAATGGCAAATAACTGAGTATAAGAACAAGTAGAGAGCTTGGTAGCATGTCGAACATGTGTTTGTTTTTCTTCATGGCTATCTAAGTGTTTTTTCTCTGCCTCTAACGTAGGTTTTTTTAGGGTAAGTTTTTTGTTTTTTCCCTTTTTTTTAATACTGGTGAATGTGTGTGTAGTGAAGATGGTTTTTGGTGAAAGGATGCGTCTCTCCAGACAGTTTTTTTTTCTAAGAAGGACAAAATTGGAAGAAAAATGTACAACCAAGAATTATCCACTGCGGCTGCAGATTTTGGAGTGAAATTCAATTCCATTCTTAAGAAAAAGACTCTTAATTAATTATGAACAATCAATAAATTGCCATACAAAAAAGCAAAGAAGAAAAAGCTATCTTGTATGGGCATGGAGCTTCTCTCATTTTCTTTTCCTTTTTAGATTTCCTTTCTTACATTTGGGACTAACGCGATATCAAATTTTTAATGTCATAGATATGAAATTTATGACTAAGATCTTCTATGTTCATCCAAATATTATTGGTCATGTATTAGGTTCATTTTAGCCCATTTATTATTTATAAATAGTTACAATTAAATGTCAATAAAAAATGCTGTGATCCGTATTTTTACTTATAAAAATTAAAAAGATATCAAGTTTGAATCTTTTTATTGTTATCTACCTATATTATTAAAAGTTTAATTAGTTTAATTTAAAAGGATGGTTACCCAATTGTAAATTTCTTAATAAATCAAAAAATAGTTACAATTAAGTCAAGTTAAATAATTAGTCCTTTTTTATTAATTTTTCATAAGATTGTATCTTAAATCATTTGTAAATGATAAATAGTAGTATAATCATATGATCTATCATATTTGAACGATATAAGGTATAGAATATAAAACGCTGCAAATGTAAGAATACAAAATTATGTCATAATTCCAAAATATGGCTATAGAAACACTTTCAAACTAAATTTATGAAGAAATCTAAGGATCAAGGTGAATGAAACATGCCATTTCAAAATAATAATTATTTTAACGCGACTAACTATTATGTTGAGGTTCATATCTGAAGGTGAATTCTCGTAGAAATAACATGAGAAATGATCAGTTGCATGGGTAAACAGGAGATCACAAAGTGGAGCCACAGAGAAAATATTGAGTACTAGTGCCAGGAGAAGAGATAAATAGCAACAGCAGCACTCTGAAAATAATTCAATTTAACACCAAAAGGTTGATTGTATTTGATACAAGATCTGTCCAGTCTCAGTTAAGGCAAAAGGAACACTACGCCAACGTATTCTAATTAGCATAACAATGTTATGGTAAACAAACAGATTGTGCCCAAATCTCCTGCATGCCGAATATGCAAAAACATCCTGCAGATCCAAGACGATGGCCATCAGCTTGCAGAGTTCTCGTGCAAAAGTACATACTCTCGGCTGCAAAAACTCAATTGTGTTAGCTGCTTTAGCAAAAATTAAAAAAATAAATATATAAAAACACACAGGGAAACAAAGGAACATCTGCTTCCTATACACTTGGCAAAACATTTCACACAATCCAAATTAGCAGCGCGAAAAATCATTCTGGCCAGAAAACTATACTGAAATGGGATAAAAAATCAAAGCAGAGCAAGGACAACAATTGTAGTAATAACATCAGTTCTATAACAAATAACACTAACCACCATTGTTACAATAATGAGGACAATATACATAGTTATGCATAACAGCTTTGTGAGGCAGGTTCGCTAATTGGCTTTCCTGGCCTGACAAAAAATCAAAAGAATAAAAATGAATATCTACCACCCACCCACACCGGTCCAAGCCATATGTGTCAATTTCTTATGCTGTCTTAGCAAGTAGATCTCATTTCATAATGCCAATGATCAAAATACTTGTGCTTGAAACAGGCAGATATATCCATGCCTGATAAGGAATCAAGATTACATAAATCTCATATAACTGAAGCAAACTTTAAAGTCACGATTTCCATTTTTTTACTATTACTATGTTTGATATGGTGCAAGTCAGTAATCATATATATATATTTAACTTTATCGTCTTGAAACAAAATGTCACCAGACAAAGTATCATATCCACCACATACACAATAGCCTAGAGTAAACTTGCTACTTTGTAAGAGTTGCATCACCTCTAGTGACTGCCTGCCATCAATCATCGGGTACACATACTGGTCACTTCTTTCCCATTTCCTTATATCAGACCTCCAAAGAGAATTCAAATTATTGTACTGTGTTAATTCTATAACCTCCAATTAATGTTATAACGAACAAGGAAACTAATGCTCAGCTGTCTTTACAGAAGACCTCTGACATAGTCTCAACATGAACTCACTACGCACTCCCATTTAAAGAAATTATAGCATTTAGGTAATTTTACACTTGCACTCTACCACTCCCTCTTCAATGGTAATATCAACACAGGCATTCAGTTGATATCAGAAACCAATTAAGCAAGAGCAAGAACACAATTCCAATGACCCATAAACCTAAGGATTTGCCTGACTCTAGCACGTCAAAAAAGATACAAGGCAATGAAAGGTACTCAGCAGTAAAACCACTCTAGCAGCATATGCCATAATGCATTAGAACTAGCAATGAGCGGAACAGGCATGTTTGTCCTCATATAAGTTATAATCACAGTAATCAATAACCATAAATAAGTGCCCTTCTTAAACATAAACAAAATAGATAAGGCCAAAAAGAACCCAAAAACTTCTTGCTTCCCTAGATAACAGAACATAAATTCCACATCCACAGCAAAATCAACAGCCATATAGAATCCACAGAATTTTAAAGAACCAACATGCCACCTATGCCACCAGCGCATTCTTATTTTTCTCTTCCATCCTACAGCCTTGTGAAGTTCTTTGACCTCTTCTTGCAATGCCATTAAATAAAAATATTTTAAAAGCAACATCTTTGTTTTGGGAAATTTAAATAAATTTTACCTCCAAGATTTTGGAAAAAAATTGTCATCTTCACGACACTTAAGTCCTATTCTAAAGCAAATTCTATATTTACTTTTCCATATAGGACAAAAAATTTAAAGGAACACATTCAATTGATGCAATCCAAGAAAGGCAGCAAATGGGACACAATCAATCTCTTTTTACCTCCCAAAATTTAAAAAGCAAAAGGACCACTGTAACCAAAGCCCACAAAAACCATTTTTACTTGACCTTCTTAAATATCCCTCATGATAAAAAAGTTTTTCAATAATTCATCATAATTTCAATATCCATCTAATATGTGCTTTGAAATTCTGGAACTATCAAACTGGAAGAAAATCTTCTCCAAATACAGGATATCTACATCCTATTGAAATCCTACTCCCAATCACTAAACACCATAATATCAAGGACACAAGTATGCAAAAAAAAAAAAAAAAAAGAAGGTTATTAAGTGCAACCACTAACTGCCACTTTGGTACATGGGATTGCTTAATTAAGCCATGTTGAATAAATAAACCTTGGACCTAACTCATCCCAAAAGCTAGCTCAAAGGAGGAGGAATGCTCAAGCCATTATAAGAAGCATATATATTTTTTATTTAGCTGATGTGGGATATCTCAGCATACCCTCTCACGCCTAAGCCGAACATATATGGAAAACTTGGAACGCGAATTTTATAAGACTGGATATCTGCAGGTGGCCCTACTAGTGGCTCCAATACCAAGTTGAATAAATGGACATAACTCATTCCAAAAGCTAGCTCAAAGGAGGAGCAATGTCTAAGTCATTATAAGAAACATATATCTTGTACTTGGCCGATGTGGGATAACCCATTTACCTACCGAATTTCACATGGCATGACAGCCATGGTCTACAAGCAATATGGTCTGCTACTTTTATGCTCCAAGTGTCATTCCATTGTGTTGTCCCACATTGGCTAGGAATAAAAAATTGATAGGACTTATAATGGCTTGGACAATCCTCTACCATTAAACTAGCTTTTGGAAAAAGTTAGGTCCAAGCTACCTACCGCATTTTACAAGCCATAAGATTAGTTTCTAATCTTACGTTTGGTTTAGTAAATTAGATATGGCTCGGTAATCCTTAGGGCTTACTAAACCCATAGGATAAGACTTAACTAATACCCACTTCCCCCATGTCTTTACTAATCCCTACATTTATAAAAGTATAAACACTAAATTAGCTTTACTATTATACCTTATTCTAAAAAATAGCCTTAGTTTTGGATTTTATTTTTCAACTACCAATATAGGATAAGGGATATTTAAGTAATTTACTTATTTCTCCAATTTATCATATTACTTAAATCATCATATCAAACATAGTATTACAAATTTGAATTAGTTAAACTTACCAAACAAGGGCTAACTTAAATAATTCTATGGCTTAACGAATTCCAGCACTTACATTAATCCTATGTATTAAGCAATCCGCGAACCAAATGAGCAGTAAGAGTTGCAAAATTTTAGCCACGCATACAAAGCATTTGCCTATATTGGCATAAGCAACACTACATTGTAAATATTATATTACTCCTATTTCACACACCTCAAATTTCGTCATTAGACAAACATGGAGACCCTCAATGGCAAGGGCAAAAGACTCCGAAATTATCTCTGAAATACAATACTGCATGTGTTGACAGGAGCAAAACTACATCTAATGAAATTATGACAAGAATCCCTCACACTCAACATCTAAACGATTGGGGGCAGGGTTTGGGGTAGGGATGATAGTATTATAATTGATTGCCAAAAACACAGAAAAATCATATGAAGAGTGTTGCAGATAGGGTTAGATTTAGACAGTATTTTAATCATAGTAGGAATAGGATAGTGGTTATTTCTAAGTTTATCAAGGCAGAATTAGTGATTATTTATATATTTTCCTAAGTTTCCTGTTCTAATATTTCCTAAAAAAGGAATTCAGAGTTTCCTAGTTAGAAGAGAATTCCTATTTTAATAGATATTCATATTTCTAGGTTTGTAACCTCTATTTAGAGAGGTAGAACTTAATCAATGAAATCAAGTCAGAATTTTCAAGCAAATATACAAGATGTAGGAACTTTCTCTAACAAGTTCTAAAGGTAAGCAACTCTCTTTGATTGACAAATTTGATCGCGCGGTGACACAATCCAGGAACATAACAGTTTGATATCAAAGCCAATCACCATTGGCAATAACAACTCAAGGGAAGGGAAGGTTAAAGGGCTCTTCTCCAAGAAGTAAACTCGTAAATGGATGCTCAACTTGCACATTTTGAGCCCAAATTAGGGAACCAATTGCAACAAAAAACTTTCAGCTTGAACAAAAAAACAGGACAGAGAAATGGAGACAACCTCCAACAGCAGCAACACACCGCTGTAGAATCATATGGCAGTCCATCTTCCAAGGGGAGATTCACTGCTAGGAACAACGTAGTGCCCATATATAAAAATCATGGACGTGCTATTGCTGTCACTGAGTGCCCACCTATTGATTTGATAAAGTCGGGTATACCAGCTCTTAATAATTTCCTTAACATGAACATACTTTCCAATGCTCGTGACAGTCAGTCAGCATATGGTCCTGGGGTGGCAGCAAGCAGCTGCAAAAATTGGAATGCAACAATCTAGCTCTTATTACAGCTGTACTAACAGAATGTAGGATAGATCAGACCTGCGGATGGAAAACGGAGTAGTGCTGCAGTATACCAAACTCGATTTCCCAACCTTCAATGGTTCTAATGATCCATTGATATAGCTACCTAGGTCTGAAAGTTTCATTTCAACCCAACAAACAGTGGAAACAGAAAAGGTTAGCCTAGTGGCTACTCACATGATGGAAGAGGCTCGGCTATCTATTACAGAATGGAACCAGGAGAACCAAATATCAGATGGGCTATGTTCAAAGAGTTTGGTTAAATTACAGGCCGCTCATTATCATTACAAGCTTGAGAGCAGGCTTTGTTTTCAACTAGGTTAGGTTTAGGCAGTAATATTATTTAAGCAGTATTTCAATTATGGTGGGATTCCTTCATTAGTGGTTATTTCTAAGTTTATTCAAGGCAGAAGTAGTGGGCAGAACTAGCAGTTATTTCTATGTTTTCCTAGAAGAAATTCATCGTTTCCTAGTCAAAAGAGAATTCTTGTTTTAATAAATATTTATATTTTAATAGGAATACCTATTTTAATAGATATTCATATTCCTAGCCTTATAGCCTCTACTTACAGAGGCAGAAATTAATGAATAAATTCAAGTCAGAATTTTCCAGCAAAAATTACAGGAGGTAGGCATACTCTCTTTCAGAAGTTCCATAGGTAAGCAACTCAACTCCCTTTGACAAGAAATAAGATCCGAGTACCCTTTGACGAATTTGATCACCAGGTGACAATTTGAAGAGGCTTTCCACCAATTGGTGAAATAACAATGGCTATTAGAGACATGCAAATTCAAATACAGCCATACAGCTACAAGTGCATTAACATGAAGCTGTTTAAAGAGAACATAAACTTGAAGGATGAAGTTTAAATAAGCACAGTATGGGCCATGACTTTCCAAATTACCAAGATCATATAATCCTATTAAAATATTTCCATTTTATAGACGTATCTCCGTACCTGTACCCTAATTTTGGGTACTTTTTAGTCATACCCACATACCCTAAATTTAAAAAAAAAAAGGAGCCGGGCCTCTAGGTATGCACCCGTATTGGGTACCTGCACCCGTGTCCAAGCAAACATAGGTGGCAACTGGGAGTAAACATACTCAAATATAGCCAGACAGCTATTAACACACTCATGTGAAGCTATTTCAAGGAGAACATTAACTTGAGGGATGGAATTCAGATAAGTACAGGTAAGTCACTACTTTCCAAATTACTTTCTAGACCAATCACCCAATGAGGAAGACAGAAAGGCACATCATATGAAAACCAAGAATTATGAATATGCTTTGCACGATCAGGGCGTAGAAGCAAGAAAGTCTACAACAAAAAAAAAAAAAAAAAAGCAGCAGTATTGATAAGCTGCCTACCTACTGTTACCAAATTTAATTGTATCTTTCTCAAAAAGCTCATAATAACGTTGAGATTCAATGGGATTATCCTGCAAATGCAGAAAAAAAAAAGGATAAAAATGATAGCTGCAATAAAATAATATAAATATAGAAACTAAATAACAAAAGCAATGAATAAGAGCAACTAAAATCGAGATATATTGCTTACGTTAATGAAAGTTTTATTTGTACTTCCGAGATCCATTATATAAGGTCTTCCATTGCAAATAGAAATCAAAATGTTAGATAAGGATCAAAATAATATGCTTCAATGGATGAAAACTAAATTGAAATGCTGAATTTTTACCTTACTTGCTTAGATAAGATACCATCAGGCTGTTCCTTCTCTACTTGCCTGACAAACCACAAACATGAAATCAGAAAAAATCCCAAAAAATCAGTGGGAAAAAAAGATTTTTTACAGTGGAGCTACCGGAATTGAATGACAGCATGTTGCTTGCTACAGGATGGATGATCTGTAGGAATATCTGCAACCCTTCTCTCTCTCCCAAAAAGGTAACAACTTTGGCGATGTATATAAAGGGGCTCTGCTTATCGAAAACTCATTAGTGACATGAACAAAAACCAGCAAGATCAAAAACCGTCATTCATTAGAAATGCCAAAAGAAAAGCTATGATATTAAATCAACAAAATCACAGGACGTAAGATAACTAAAATTAACCCAGATAATCAGCATCTAATACCAAATAGATTAAATTCATAGAACACAGATCACTGCAACTTAACAAGTTTATTAGCTGATAAATGATAAAATTTCAAGGCTTGAGAAATGTATAAGTCAATGCCCTATCTATTCAACTGTACAATACACAAAAATATATAATGAATAAAGAAGGTTGTCCAGAACAAACCATTCAACACTTCACCAGCCTTAAAAACATAAAGTCGCCATCTTACATCAGGTTTGCGAGCATCTGGAGGCTCATTGAACAGTAATGTAATACCTAGTGGGGGGAAAAAAGAAAAGCATAAAAATGAGAAAGAAAATGAATAGAGAAATGTGCTACATCAGGTGACTAGTATTGTACTGGTTACTGGTTGTGCAGGTCCTCAACTTCAAGCGCAACAAAATAAGAGAACAAGAGCTTTATGACATATCAAATACACAATATATATATACACACACACCAAAGCAAGCAATCAGAAAACAGAATTTGCATATTGCCTAAGAAGATCAAGTTCACTACCAATCATGATGGCCTACAAGTGCTATCTGGCTTTTTTTCACATCTCAAAACAGAAAAACTAAAAAATATAGCATTTGACCTATAAAAACAACTAAGATGGCCAAAAAAATACCAGTTAGAATTTTATCACATTGATAAAGTAGGGAAAAACTAGAACAACATAATATAACCAACCTTTCAACCACCTCCAAACTGATCCATCAATTTAGGTCAATAAACGCATCATGCATTCGAATGTTTACGAGATCTATCATCAATGGTTATCTACCTACTAGTTTTTGCTCAAAGAAAACACAACTCAACTTTCTGAATCTAGGGGTTTCTGTTGCAGAATAAAATTGAATTAGTTAATTTCTACAATAAGCATACAATCATTTTCCAACCTTAACATCCCAAATGACAAGGTGATGCCAACTTAGGGGATGAAAAGGGCTTATAGGTAATTAGGAAGTAACTGAATTTGGCTATAAATAAGTGGTAGACAGTAAAAGCAAGGGGGCTGAATATTTTGGGTATTTTGTTGGGTCTTCAAACTTGGTTTGGAGTAGGGGAGTTGCTCCCTGGGCTCTGTGTTGCACAGAGATTATCCTTTCTTTTGGTTTACTGTTTTTGGTCTCTTGTTCATATTTGCAATCTGTTTGGCTCTTATTCAACGAATGGAAAGCTTAAAGAAGGTTTATCTTCTTCATTTCTTCTATTGAGTGGGTTTGAGCTTGCTGTGTATTGATTTTTCTTAGCTGTTTGGTTATTATTTCCTTTCACAATATGCCAAAAAGAGAGTGATTCAACATTACCACCTAGCACTTAAGAACATGCCAGTTCTAATGATATTAAAAAGAGCGCAGATATCACCTACCTCGAACTCTATTGGTTTCTGCAGCAAGTTTTCCAGATAACTCAAAAGAAGGTTTTTGCTGCAGTTGCAAATATGACAATCACAATTAAGAAAATATTAACTAAGAAAAACATCGTTAAACTTCTTACTAGCTAAACATAATATTTGGATGCTCAAAATTTAGCATAATTCTAACAACCTTAAAACTACTCGTTACCTTTTGCTTTGCTTCCAAGGCCTCCTCAGCAGCCTTCATCTTAGCCACAGAATCATCATCATCATCATTCCTGCACAACCAAAGAACATCAAGGCTTTCAAAGTATCAGCAAAGCAACCCAGTTTCATCACAAAAAAAAAAAATTAAAAAAAAACAAAAAGAAAAAAATATGTTATGTAATAACATACTTAATCCTTTCCATTAATTTAATAAAAAAATAGGAAAGGCCTCATAATGAATTGATAACTGATTATGGTCAAAAGTAACATATAACATCATATATACGATTTGCCACCTCGCTGCTTTGCTTTTATCAATAACAAAACTAAGAAGAAATATCAATGCTCCAATGGATAAAAAGATTTTATCAAAATATAACAAAGTCAGTAGAAACTAAGAAGAAAATCTCGATGCTACAATCTTTTTTTTTTCCTTGTCTTCTATTTATGATAAAATCTTAACATATAACAAGGCCTGCTCCGTAATGTTAGAGAAATTCTATTGTTTCAAATGACTTGCACTTGATTGATTGCTAAACAGAAGAAAAAAAAAAACTCAAAATTTTGCTTCTCCAAACCGGTGCTTTCACTTTAAAAATTACATCACTACTCATAAAAAATGGTGTTCCACAGAAGAAGAATGTTACTGACTCTATGGACCAAACTTATGGAAGGGAGGAAAAAGGAAAAAAGCAGCTCACCCTTGTTCAGTTCCTCTTGAGCTCTTCACCTACCAAAATCAAAGTTTTATCAGTCACCTCAATTAAGCATCAATATTAGAAAGAAAAGTAACTCCTACTATGCAACAAGGATTGAGTTAGTAGAAATTATAAATGCACATCATTTTTATTATCAAAATAAGTTCAAAAATGAATTAGAATAATAGAATAATGTAATAGTAGTAGTCTCCAGCAACTTCTTCACACAATGATTTCGAGCTACTTTTCTGGTTAAAAATACTTATTTTCGCCACTAACATCTACAGATTCCATTCACAATTTGGCAGTGATATTATGATAACTTACAAGGAGAATACAGAGAGTTTTTTGTGCAAGACAGTTTAATTGCAGAAGAGATTTTCAGCTCATATGAACATAGGAGACTCAAAAACAATATAATATATTCAAGTATAGATAGAACAAGAAGTAGTCAATATCACCAGACACCTCATCACGTTCTCTCCTATCAACATTTCGAGATGGTGATCGAGATCTATGTCTGCTTCTATGATGGTGATCTGATGGAGAAGCTGATCGCCCATTTCTGGCTCTTAAAGAGTTGCCATCATTCTCATCTCTCCCTGATCTTCTCTCCTTTCTCTCAGTCCCATTTTCCCTATCTACACCTATTTCTCTATGCATGTTTTTGTCACCATGTCTCCTATGTTTCCTTTCCTGTTCTCTCTCCATCACTTCTTCAACCTCTCTTTCTCTACGTATACTTTTATCACTTCCCCTAGCATGACCCTTTTCATGCTCTCTATCAGACAGCTTTTCTGTTTCTCTTTCCCTCCATGTACTTTTTTCATCTCCCCTGCCATGTTTCCTGTCACGATCTTTCTCTACCACTGTCTCCGCCTCTCTATCAGCTTGTGCTCTTCTTAACCACTTTGTCCTTGGAGAAGGAGACTGAGACTTTTCACGCCTCGGAGATTTAGCATGATTAAGTTTTTTCTCTCTTGCTTGAGGGGAACCATCCCTCTGGGAGCTTCTATGCCGTGCTGGTGAAGAAGGAGAGCGGGACATCTTACGCTTAGGAGATTGTGCACGACTTGAGCGTTTCTCTCTTGTTGGAGAGCTATCCCTACGGGAACTTCCGTGTCGACCTGGTGATTTTTCTAGTCGAGATGGGCTCCTTTTTCGTGGAGAACTTTGACCTTTAATGGGAGATGGTGAATGATTAGAGACATTACGCCCCATTGGCAACTGATGTACGAACTTATCTAAATTTTAAAAAGTAAATGTCAGGTAAGCAAGATAAAACTCAAGAGCTGGAATGAATAAATTGTTAGAGCAAAAGAATATGAACAATGAAGGAATTTAAGCCCATAACTTTCTTAATCAAACAACACAAATACAATTATGTACAGAACCCTGTGTTCTTTTTTAGATATTTTGTAACCATACATCATACCAAGCTTTAATTTTGTGTCTCAAATTATTAATCATTTGACAATCAATTTTAGTCTCTTCTTCCCTTCCACACTATAGGAGCAAAAGCTAAATCGCAAACACTTGTAAGAAAACCTTAAAGAGAATGTCAGAAAAAGTGCCTCAAATTTCATAGTGAACGAACACAACGTCAGGCTGTCAGCTTACAATTACGAAGAAGCAGAATAATAACAATGTAACAGCAAGAGAAACCATTGACGATAGTGAAGCGTAACAAACATAAAAGCTCCGCTACAGAGATATCTTACCTGAATGAGAATTTAACAAGTCGGATATCGGAATGAGCAGAGAGTAGATAAAAAAAAAAAAAAAGCGGCCCACAGCCACCGGCCGAGAAACCAATCGAGCAACAGTGGTCAGCGGAGGATTTTTCTAGGGTCTATGTGACTCCATGTGAGAGAACAAGGCTGAAGAGGGTAAGTAGTAGAGTTTTGGTTCAACTATCGAGGTTCGACACCAAAACGACGGCGCTTCACACGAGATTAGCGATAACTTCCTTTACTTGTTAAGACTACCAATAGGGTTTTTGCCTCTACGACTCTCGTTCGGTAAAATGGTCTCCACTAGTCCGATCGGAGAAGAGGGCCATAATTTATTTTAGGGTACTTTTTGGTAATAGTAATATAGATTATAGTGCAGGGCCACATCCCCTGCCCTATATAAAAATGTTTAATAATTCATAATTTTTTCCAGTCTTTTTTTAAAACAAGATTCCATAATTCTACCATTAAATATTAAAAATTAGATATATTTATTTTATATTTTTAGAACAATAACTCTATAGCTTGTTTTTTAATTTCTTTTAACTTATGTTTAGACATAATAAATTTATTATATAAAATTTATTATATAATGAGAAACGCTATTTGTTAAGTTCTTTTTATTTATAACTTGTCTCAATTTACATTAGAATATTTTGTTCAACTTATGTTTAAAATATAAATATTTTAGTACAAATTGGGACAAGTTGAGACAAAAACATTATAACAAGTAACATTTATTATTATATAATATTATTTTAGAATGAAAATATGCATTATAATCTAGTTTTACTAAAAATTTAAAATACTTTGACTAATAATTTGGGTTAATTATATTTATAGTCACTGAACTTTGTATTACTTTCATATAAATTACAATTTTTTATTTTGTAATATTAAAATCACTGAACTTTATAAATTGTTACAGAAAAAACATTATCAACTAATTTTGACGAGTTGTCAGCTGAAAATTTCATTTTTTGTAGATTTATTATATTATAATGGCATCACAACTCCACCATTAGTTACTTATAACTATATTTCTTGATGAATTGCAAAAAAAATTATTACCGATAATGGTATCACAATACCACCATTAGTTACCTCCGGCCATATGTTTTCTATAACTCATCGAGAAATGTGGTTAGAGGTAACTAGTTGTAATACTATTATAACCCAACGAATCCACAAGACATGAGTTTTCCTGTCAATAACTCATTAAAATTAGTCAGTGATGATTTTTCTACAATAATTTATAAAGTTCAGTTATTTTAATGTTACAAAACAAAAAATTATAATTTAGATACAAGTAATTCAAAGTTCAGTGACCATGAGTGTAATTAATCCATAATTTTTATTTGGTGAAGTAGATTATTTGAAATCTTCGAAAAAAAAGTTACTTATATTAGCATTCAAAAAAATCTACCAAACTATTTTTTTTTCCTGTTGTATTCTTTTTTTTTATTATCCTTTTTCTTTAGAAACATACATCCTTTGTGATCTTTCAATCTCATTCTTGTTCAATTTGGCTGTTTAACACCTTTCATTCTTCTCCCCTCAACCTACTCATTAGATCTTTGGAGTTCATTATCTCCTGTGTTTCTCTTTGTATAGTCTTCAGCGTCATTGAGGAGTGAAGAGTATCAGCGGCTTTTCCATCTGCCACCGTAGGAAGTGACTTTAGTTTACAGATGATAGTGCTTTCTAAATTTCTTATTCATCAAATTTAGTATGATTGCTTAGATTACCAATAACATCTGCAAGAACTTTTAATTGGGAATTTAATGGGTTTTTTATTATACTTTTACCCCCTTGTTGGATTTTGTGGGCTTGACCTGCCCAAAACCAATATAATTAAGAGAAAATTTTACTAAAAATCTACACTTAACATTTATTTACAAAAATACATGCAATATTTTTTTTTTCATTTTTACCAAATACTTTTTCAATTTTACTGAATGGCTTTTCAAAAATACTTACATGCTAATCTTCCCTATCGAAATTTGAGGAAGGGAGGAAGTAAAATACCAGTGAGTTAATGAGGGATGAAGAACATCACGCCTCTTCTATAAAGGAAGTAGAGATCGATATCTCGTCTTTTCATCTAAATGGTGATATCGAGTAGAAGAGCAGCAGCAATGAAGAGGAAGAAAAGGAGAGAACGAGACATGTATCTAGTTCGATGATATTGAGGGCATTTAGACAAGATGAGATTTGAAGAAATGCTCCTTTAATGGTAGAGAATGAAAAGCAAGTTATGGAAGTAATGCATCGGATTTCGTTCGAAGGATTTGCTCCTAATTGAGTGGCTCGGTCATTTAATGGTATGTCACTTGAATTTAAGATTTATAACCACATCAGCTAAAAGTGTTTACAAGTAAAGTAACAAACGAATTTAGGACTAGTATCTAAATGAACATCTTTTGTTTAGCAAATTTTAGTGGTTTTGTATCGATAGGATACTAGAGAAGGGTTCGATTCCCTTGAATCTTATGTCTTCTGATCCTAACAGGAGATAGCTAAGTGAGAAAGCAAACTAATGTTAGTATTGGTATTAGCCTAATTTGAAAAATCAAAGGATACCCCAAATGATTCAACTCCAAATATTGAAACCTTATTCATTGATTCACACAGTAAATGAACTAGTTTTGATCTCAAACTAAAATAAAAATGCTGATTAAAATGAAAAATCGACCCTAATGTGTATAAAAGAATAAAACAACACCAAATCATTCTTAAAAATGGGTCAAATTGAAGAAAGAAAATCGGCACCTAATAATTGTAGCAGCAATGTATATCACAAAATTTCTGAAAAATTCCTTAATCCCAGCACAACACGACAACAACTCTCAAGCTTGTATCTAGAGATTTTGGAATGCCATCCCTCCTATATAGTAAGAGTTAGGGTTTTGATAGAGAGAAAGGGAGAAGAAGAGTAGAAATTAACTAAGGGATCGAAGAAGTGAAACTTTTTTAATTGATATTTTCCTCTGACACATATTGTATTTCTTATACATTTTTATTAAAAATGATAAAATATTCAATTGGTGGGAAAGGAGGGGTGGTAATATTTTCCTTTTTGCACTAATAACCCATAATGAGAGTATCGATATCCCAATAATTATCGAATGGAAATCCTCTTATTCATTGTTATGCTTTAATGAGAGTATTTTTATATTCTCACAAGATCCATAAAAATTATGCTTTTAGTGAGAGATTTTGAATACTCTCACTAATTTTCCATCACTAAAAGTTATTTTTCTTATAGTGCATTGACTGCCATGTGTTGAACAGATGCCACATGTACGTGCGACGTGTCATTCTATGTCAACATCCTAACAGCGTGGACTAATGACAAGTAGCCACATCTCTCTACCTGCCATGTCATCGTACCACATCATCCCACCACGTTGGCATCCCTCGTCGGCGCTAACTTAGCGGGTCCGCCACGTCATGCCAATCAATGGTTGACACATGGTGAATTAGTTATGTTGTGCATAACTGCCATCTCATGCCCTTATGTCGACATGTGTCCATCTTGGGTGTATGATGCTAACCCGTTTTTGCAAACTTTCTATATTTTTTGGGCCATTTCTACCATTTGGGAAAAAAATTTTGAGAATTTAACACCATGTTGGTGGAGTTTAAACAACAAACAACATCACCCCAAGAGTAGTGATCACACAGAAAATTAATTTCTAGAAATTGAAGAACACAAAATACAATCGAAACTTCAAAAAATCATAACAATTCACCCATTCATCTAAAAAATAAGAAAAAAAATACTCATTGGAATGCTTGTGATGAGAGCTTTCCAACCATATTATATATGCACCATGAAATAGAGAAATAATATCTCCAAAAATTGAAGAAATTACGAATTTTTCGTGAATTTTCATGATTTAATTACATAAATCTTAATCCAATATTCAATCAAGCACAAAGACACGTGATTTGGCTCTAATACCAATATAAAATGAGATTGAAACTTACTTATTGAAGCGTAATCTAGAGTGTTTTCAATACTTCGGTATAGTCCAATTACCAGAACTAGAGATTGATTCCACGATACGAATACATCTTGATTCTCTTGAGTGCAATGGGAGAAGCAGAAATCAGAGAGGGAGAAGAGAAGAGGAAGAACATTCTGTTCTTCTATAAATTTTGTAGTAGAGGAAGTTATTTTCTGAATAACTTCCTCTTATATATTATTAGACATTAGGGTCTTGGGCTGGGTCAAGTTTATATAGGTGGCCCAGAAAATCTATATATATATGATTCGTTTGTATTATGTAATTAAATATTTTTTTTTGACTAAACAGAAATATGTCATTTTATATTTTTTAACTAATTTTACCAAATACTTTAATTCAATCAGTTATATTACTAGCTACTAGAGTTTCAACTAGTAGATTATTATCTACTACTAGATTATCAACTTTTACTAAATAAAGTCTATATCCAATTTTTGCATTGATGTTGGGCCCTAAGCTTAGATACTCGAATAGACCGAAGAGTGGCAACAAGTTCAAATTTTGTGGGTATACGCATCTAGCTGAATTTATTTAAATAATAATAAATAATCCTATTAGGATTTTGGAACGGATTTGGATAACAATATTTAAACCTGTCATGGATTCAGGTAGGGTATGAGTAGAGAGTTTCAGGTATTCACTACCCAGTTATTTATAATATATAAACATATATGGTATGAATGTAATGATATAATGTGCAATTTATTCTATTTTAAGTTAATGAATGTAATGATATAATTAACAATGTGTTTTTTTTATAGGTTGATGAATTACAAATGTGGTTGAATGTTGAAGATTTATATTTATATTATTGTATTTTTTTGTTTTAATGTGATTTTTAAATAATCCGATGAATTATTTTAATTTGGGTGTATTGAATTGGTTTTTATATTTTATTTTGTTTCTTTTGTTTGATTTTGTAGCAAATTTTATAGTAGATTGCTTGTATTTTTAATTTTTTAGTTAGTTTAAATTTTATTTTATTTTAAAATTCTTAATAATAATTACTAATTATGTAGGTTCAAGTATTAATCGAGTTTGTTATGGGTACAAATATTAATTGTATAATTTTATACTTGTTTTGGACATGTTCAGATAGAGGTATACATAATTGGGTTCGAGTATGACAATTTTTTTCTGGTATCCTACTCGTTACCATCCCTATGGACTTAAACAAGCTTCTAGGAAGTGGTATCTTAAATTCAATGATATTATGACATTGCATGAAAACAATGTTGATCAATGCATTTATCAAAAGATTAATGGGAGTTTTTTTTTATTCTATATTTTGATTATATTTTACTTGCTACTAATAATTTAGACATCTTGTATTAAAATAAAGATTTTCTCTCTATTGTGAGATGAAAGATATGAGAGAGACAACCTATGTGATTATAATTTCAATATTTAAAGATATATCACAAGGATTATTAGGATTGTATCAGAAAGCTTACATTGAAAAAATTGAGAGATTTAATATTAACAATTGTTCAACAAATATTGTCTCAATATAAATTGGGGATAAGTTTAGTCTTATGTAATGTCCAAAGAATAATGTGGAATGTAAACAAATGGAATCTATTCTATATTCTTCTACTATGGGTAGTTTGATGTGTTTGCAAACTTGTACAAGACTTGATATTAGTTTTATGGGTGGAATGCTATGTTGATATCAAAGTAATCCTAATATTGACTATTATAAGAATGCAACGAAAGTGTTGAGATATCTTCAGTGAACTAAGGATTATATGCTCACATTTAGGATATTTGATTAACTATAAGTGATTGGACATTCAAATTTAGACTTTGCTGGATGTCTTGAC
Source organism: Balakata baccata (assembly GCA_949630135.1). Classification (NCBI taxonomy): domain Eukaryota; kingdom Viridiplantae; phylum Streptophyta; class Magnoliopsida; order Malpighiales; family Euphorbiaceae; genus Balakata; species Balakata baccata. Next base: position 6,730 of record CATIWF010004497.1, on the reverse strand, counting down.
AATAGAAAGTCAACATTTAATTATTTATTCTTGTTAGCAGAAGGGACAATATCATGAAAATTTGTCAAACAATTTGTTATTGCCGCATCGACCATGGAAGCAAAGTTTGTAGCTTGTTATAAAGCTACGAGTTATGAATGATGGCTATATAACTTTATTTCAAGACTTGGTGTTGTTGACACCATTACCAAGCCATTGAAATTTTATTTGATAATTCTGCAGTAGTTTTCTTCTTAAAAATGATAAATATTTCAAAGGCGCTAAATATATGAAATTAAAGTATTTTGCTGTCAAAGAGGAGTTTTAAAAACATAAAGTGTGTATTGAACATATTAGAATGGATCTTATGATTGCAAATCTTTAACTAAAGGCTTACAGCCAAAGGTATTTAAGGAACATGTACATAGAATAGGTCTTGATTGTATTGATGATTAATTATAATTAACATTATAGAGACGCTAAACATATGGAATTAAAGTATTTTGCTGTCAAAGAGGAGGTTTAGAAATATAAAGTGTGTATTGAACATATTAGAACATATTTTATGATTGCAAATCCTTCAACTAAAATCTTACACCCAAAGGCATTTTAGTAACATGTACATAGAATGAGTCTTGATTGTATTGATGATTGATTATAATGATGTTATGACATTCTTAAGCTCATCAGTGTCATATGTTTACTTTATCAAATTTTTGTATTCCTTACATTTGTATACACTTAATGTTTTCGAATAATAAATTATTATATTTTTAAGACATTAAGTGGACATTATATTATTTATATGTAACTTATGTGACTTAACTTAACAAGTTACTAGTGTGGTAGTACATGGAAGGAAGTGTGAAATTTCAAAGAATATGACTATCATAACTATCACTATGCGATTTATCATGTTAAGGTTAATCATGATGAAAAAATGACATAAAGAGATTTGTTTATGCCACCTCATGTTTATGCTATTAAATATTAACATCATGAACTATCAGCCCAAGTGGGAGAATATAAGATAAAATTCGAAGTTTAGGCCATATTTTTTGCAATTTAATATTATCTTTCTATTTGTTTAAAATTTCTATTTAATAGTGAAACAAATCTAAACCATTAATTTTGGTATTTGATAGATATATCAATCTTAAAGTTCTATATATAAATTGGTCTTCTCTTCACTTAATTAAAGTTGTAGAAAACTTTTCTATCAAAGTTTGTTGGCAGCTTAAAATTGAGGTTAAAGGAGAGAAATTAATTTCGATTTTAATAGATGATCTAAAGTCAATTATAAATACTTACATAATTGACAGTCTAAAGTCAATTATGTTTTACTTTATACATAACACATGATTTATTCAAGATGTCATAGTGGTGATGATGTTTAAATTATAGTTTGATTATGTCTCCTTAAAATTTATAATTTATTGTTTACAAACCAAATTCACAACTCTTTTTGTTGAGTCAAGTTAAAAATCAATTCCAGATTCATGACTTATTTGACTATATACATTGTCCACCTTTAATAGAAGCAAACATAGTATTCGCCTGGTTTGGAAGCGAAAAAAGTCAATTTGCCAATGTGAGAATAACAAACCATTTTTGTCTGCTTTTTCTAAAGATAAATACAAACTATCTGCTTGCGTGCACAATCCACTCTCTAAAGAAGCGGATAGTGGTTGGTTTGACCCAATCGCGGTCAATTTTATCCTATATTGAGAATTTTGATAACTTTCACCTCAACATGGTAAATATTTTATTAACAATTCAATATACCCTTCCACTTATATTATGAAAAGGTTTTTCTATTTATAAATATCACAACATTGCATAGAACCTCTTCTCAATATTGGAAAGAGATTCTAAAATAATATATTTACCTTCTATGCTTAATATTTAAAAGGGTTCATATCAAAAAAAAAAATTGTGAACTTTTCACTTTTTTGATAGTTATATTTAATTCTTCAAAAATTCATATTAAATTGACCTATTTACCACCACAAACTTTTACCAAGGCTAGCACCACTTCAAAATAATTACGGATAAAGATGCTAACTATTAATTATTTGAACAAATTTTGTTTCGGATGAGTAAAATGGCCTTTTTTTTTTCTTATGTGGGACAAGAGCTCCAATAATTTTTTTTTAAATTTAGTCAACACCTCAATAAAGAGTCATCTTAAAACACTAACGGAAAAAGTCAAGACTTTCAAAAAATATGACAAAAAAAAATCCTAAACTATTGCCTCAACTCAAATCAAAATCAAGATTTGTTTTTTTATGCAAAGCTAGACTTTGATTCATCTTTTTCTTGATTTCTTTCATTTAAATCTATTCTTCGCCATTTGATCATGATGAGTTTTGAGCATGTATCACATACATATTATACAGTGGAAATTAAAATTTTTCAAAACCCGAATCAAAGGATTATACATATGCCAATTAAAACTAATTTAACCAATGAATATTCAGAATTTATACCTTTATAATTTCTTGATTTTTCTTCAACTTCTTACCTTGTTGGGTTGTAGCAAATCACAACAATCCAATCTTAAATTGTCTCTAACAATATCCACGCGAAAATGAGAGGATGAAACCACTATAGAGATGGCTTGAACATACCTCAAAGTACTAGCAATGATGTATGTTGATATGAGAAGAAAATTAAACTCTTTAATTTTCTTGTTTTCTTTAAAAATTTTTCTTCTCCAAAAATTTTTTTCTTGTCTATTTTCTGTCTTTTGGGATCTTTTAAATCCAAAAAAATTAGAAAAATAGATCCAAATTGAAGATAGGAGAAAATATAAGGTTATGAATAGTGAATATGCTTTAATGGCCATTTAGGCCATTTTAATTATATATGCGGGTAGCTGTATGCGCTGCTTGCAGGCCCAGCAGAGCCAGGCCAGTGAGCCCGTCAACCTCCCTGAGCATTTTTTTCATGCGATCTTATCGCGAACCGACTTAAAATAATTCTCTCATATTTTGGATCTCATCCAAAGCCATTTTACTCATTCTTTACATCTCCAAAGCGTGTGACCCATTAGGTTCTCGGTTATGTTGGCCACTTAAATTATCAAATAATTTAAGCAAGTCATGAGCGGTATCTAGCAACACATCATGACCCCTAATTGACTGGAAAGTCAGTGGTTTGTCTACGAACCTTACCATAGACAATAATATGTGCAATTTATCCTTTCATCATTCTATACTACACTCGGTTCAGAGCATGAACTATGTGTCAGCTCCCGCTAGACTGACTACGTCACACTTAGCCCAAGTGATGTTAGATCTTATCCTTGGGACTCATTACTCTATTCAACATGTCACTAAAGACCATCTTCAGGATATTTCTACTCTGGCTAGAGATTCCTGAGTAATGATCCTGATAAGAGGCTGTGGGTATACTCTCCCTCTATCAGGAGGGGTGAATCCTTTGTTAGATACCCAATTACCTTCGAATACCTCAAGCTATATTCCTTTGCACATGCAATAGCTCTATTATTGTTCCAATCATATTGAATTTACAATACTAGGAATCACTTTTGACTTTGTGATGAATTCCCTTATCCAAACCGCTTCCTAAGGTGCTTTAGAAGCTATCATGTACTTTTAGTTATGGAATCCGTAGCCATCACCTATTTGGAACTCTTCCAATCAACTGCACAACCATTTAATATGAATATATAACAAGACTAGGATTTAAGTTATCCTTGTCAAATTGGATGCTAGCATCCATAATCTTACTTACCCTAAGCTTACTATCGCCTTAAACCAAGAATACATCCCCAATTCTTCTCAAGTATTTGAGGATGTTCCTAATAGTCACCTATAAACCCTTGATGGGATCATATTGATATCCACTCATGACGCTCATAGCATGATATCCATTGGGCCTAGTACACAACATATAGTACATGATGAATCCAATAGCCTAGGCTTATGGAATCTCATAAATGCTAGTCTATTTGTCTTTGGACATAAAGACTTAAAAAGGGTAATTCTATCGATTATAGGAACAGATCCTCTCATAGACTACTTCATACTAACCACTTTAGCATCTTAGCTATGTAGACTAAGAAAGAATGAGTAACCTCTTAGATCTATCTCTATAAATCTTAATCCCTTTTTGGTAGGTTACTTTTAAAATCCTTTTTGGAGAATTATTTTAGAGTAACAAATTGACTAACTTAGAAATGAGAAATCATTTTTATTAATAGTATGTCTTCCACATACTTCACTAGGAATAAAATGGCACTTCCACTAACCTTTTTGAAGACAATAATCATCCCAATATTGTAAGAAAAGCAAATTCTTTGGTTATCTCATCAATTTAGATGTCTCAACTCTTGGATGTTTGCACTAATCCATCAATGGATTTTGCAATTTGCATCTTGTTTCATCATCACCAGATATGAATCTCCTAGGTTATGTTATGTACACATCTTAAGTCAGATTTCCAAAATGAAACTAGCCTTCATATCAATTTGCAAATCTCATCACAATGAGTAGCAATGACTAGGAGTAATATGATGGATTTAAGCATAGTATATGGAGTAAAATTCTTATCAAAGCCAACATTTGTCTTTAACAATGTCTTTTAACTACCAACTCTAGCTTTATAGGTAACTGCATTACCTTCCATATTCTAAAATTTTCAGAATCTCATCATAAGTAGTAGGCTCATCATTCTATATGAGCAATACAGCCTTTTGTTCACTTATAAGATATCGATATCTCTTGGAAACAACTCGTATCCTACTTTACTTATGAAGCTTTTGTGTTTCATAAGGTTTTACTGTTACTTTATCTATATGAATAACATATTTGGGCTTTGCCAATTGATTTGTGTCTGGTTAAGTATATATTTGAACTTCATCAAGTTCATTCTTGCTCTCATTATCTTATTGTAGAAGAAACTCTTTTCTTAAAAGATAGTATTATTTAAAAAATACATTTTGCTTCAAATAGTGGTAAAACTGATAACCAAATGACTCTCACTGGTTATCCCACATACAGATATAGGGTTAGATGGAGCTTTTAACTAATCCAACACTATCTACTTCTCTTAAGTAGGATAATCCTAAGTTTTCATTTATGAAAGAATAGGTTTTATGTTATTTCATATCTTATATAGAATAACAGCAACTGGCTGATAAGATATTATGTTTATCACATAAACATAATCGCATGTGCATGATCATAAAAAGGACTTTAAGGAATTTTAAAAACTTATTATGTGCCTCACCATGTCTAACAAGGTTCGGCTACTCCTTTTAGCCACATCATTATGCTATAGCATATAAGATATGGTTCATTTAGATAAAATCTTATTTTCTCTTATATGACATTGAAACATTTAACTTAAGTATTATTTCACTTTGATCTAATCTAAGTGTCATAATGCTTTTACTGAATTGTTCCTTTACTTCATTTTTGAATTTTTTGAACATTTCAAATGTTTCAAATTTGTATCTCACCATATACAAATATCCGAATTATGAGTGATCATAATTAAGGTAATGAAGTAGACAAAACCATTTATGGCATGCATGAATATTGGTCCACATACATCTATATATACAAAGTCCATCAGTCCTTTTGCATGTTCATCTTTTTTCACTAAAAAGTAATTTTGTTAACTTGCTTAGCAAATGAGATTCACATGTGTCATATGATTCACAATCAAAGGACTCGAAGTTACTATAATTCATCATGTGATTCTCTTTTATATGCCCGAGCTGACAATGCCATAATTTATGATTTTAGGTCATGAACCCTTTCAATTTAATATTAAGGATAGAATCAAGCATTCCAAAATCATAAACTCTATTGCATAATGTTTTAGTTTCATAAGAAATATCATTTGACCGCAGAGAACAACAATTATTCTTAATAGTCGAATGAAAAACTTTTTGTTTAACTGTTAAACAAAATTGTATTCTTTATTGATAAACTAAACAAAATTGCAATTGTTTAAACTTTTAAATAAGCTTACTAGAGTGTTGAAACTTAAGCCTCTATAGCTATTGCAGCAACGATTGCTATATGGCCAATGTGCACGTTTCGACTCTCCTTACTTCAGCTTTTTATTGTTTCTTTGGTCTTGCATATATGAGACCTACATGCAGTATCTAATACCCATGTGTTATTATATGAAATAATGTTATCCTCTTTATTAAATTTACTTGAAGTATAAAGTGAATCTATATGCTTTCTCTTCTACTTCTTGAAAAACTCAAAATAAGTCTTGCTATTCCATTTCCATTTTTCAACTCTTGCTATAATGTAAATACCTTTCAAGATGTCTCTCTACTTTTCCTTTTATCTATAATGCATGTTACATTTTAAATCTCCATTATATCATCTTGGAGTGGTAGAGCAATTTAGATATATCATATCACTCGGCTTGAGTTTGCTCATTGCCCATCTCTCTAAGATGATACATAATGGTTTTGCATCAATTTCATAATGCTTTTGAAGTTTGAACAACTTAGGACCAATCCATTGTTATTCAAGTACTTCTTCTATGCAAATCGTTCATAACACTTGCATTTCAAGTATTAAGGGAAGGAAAATAGATATCCTAGACTTTGGCAACCTATTGGATTTGAGAACCATTCTCAATTTTATGCCAGTTAAGGAAGCTTAAGTTAGTCAAAATGTATGACTCATGATTACGTATTGATTCACATTAAATGATATGTTTCTAACAACTTAGATGTAAAGATCGAGATTGTAGA
>CATIWF010004477.1:0-38991 GCA_949630135.1 Balakata baccata | reverse complement strand
ACAAGTTAGAAAATTTTGATATCTACCTAATAAGTGATGGAACGAATTTTATGTACTTGGTAGTACACTCCAACATCTAAGACAGTTCAGTTTTCAAATTTGCCCACTGCAAATAACTTGGAAATCAGTTTGATTGGGCTGTAAATAATTGAAATTTGTTTCATTGAATTGGGCGGTGGCACTTTGTTCAAGCCAACTCATGCTCATTTTCTCCTTTACTTGCCGGAAACAGCAACATTATTGGGGAGTTTAGGATTGGATTGAGTATTCCAAAAATAAATTTTGAATTTTTTTTATTTAATTGATTAATTTTTTAAATTTTTATGAACGGCTTTTGAAAAAAATATTTATTTACTTGCTTTTATCCTAAAACAGCTTTCTAAATTCAAAAAAATTAAAATTAACTATTTTTTTTTTTCCAAAAAGCCTTTTTTCCAAACACAATAAAATTACTCCAACCTATAGAGGAGGCTCCAACTGCAACTATATTTTCTTCATAATTGATCGTTGCCTAAATTGATTAATAGTTTTATCTTGTTACATACATGGTTCATAATTCTCATCATATTTATGGTCACCAATTTATTTTTTATTTATATATATATATATTTTGTTTTCTAACTCAACAAAACATAGTTTCTGACATCAGAATTCTAGTTGCCGACATTGCTGTGGAAATTTATTTCACATTGTTTTGAGGAGAAATATCTACCTAGATCGGTTCTATGACCAAACTAATGAAATAATGATATCTAAGATTTTCGGATCATAGTTAGTTACCTCCATGGTTTTCCCGATAGGATGTCTAATAGACCCGACTACAACTTCATAGTTACCCTTCGTAATTAATCCTCTGCAAATCGGGCCACCCAACCCATGGTTTCCTCCGAGCAAGTTGTTGGCCGCCACCATCTATCTGGTGAGGTTAACATTGATCAAGTGAATTCTGGAATCTTGTGTACTGATCGTTGTTGCAGTGAATTAAGTGAGGCAAGAGCTGAGAAGGGTCGCCGGTTTTGAATTCGACAATGTCTTTAAAGCCAGAATCTTTGATTACTCTTTTGGATTCATCAAGAATTGGCTCTGGAAGAATGCAAACCGTCCTTCCTCCAGTGTGTCTCGCAGCGGTTGCTAATGCAACTGTGGACGGTGACTAAGTTTTGCTCTCAGTCCTGCCGCTAATGCTGATATGTATTGGTTGCTCCCTGGTTCTTTCCTCATCATTCATGTCTCACTTCGCCTCCTTTCATCGTCACACAATATATATATACATATTAAATTTAACATCACTCACTTTGCCATTTCATACCCAACACAAATTTATGAACCGAACAATAATGCACTCACATTACTTAACAAAAAAATTGAGATTATTTCTGTTAAATTGGAACATCAAAACATTTCAGTGCCAAAGCTCACAATTTGTCCAAACCAATGATCATATTATATTACGAATTTAATATAATTTTATCATCTAAGTTGAACAGGTGACAGTGTAAGATCATCGTAGATAGGCCCAATCCCAGACGGTAGTAATCTATCACTAATGAATACTTAGTCAAGCTAGATGAGAAGGCTTGAAGCTTTAGTTGACAAAAAAGGAAAGGTCAGTAAAAAAAGCGTGAGCTAACCCACATCGCTAAAGAAAGGAGCCAGCACAAGAAACTAGTTATATAAGGACTCGAACTCTTTCACTGCAAGCACGCAGCCGCGCGGTGAGCACAGAGCGAACTATTCTTTCGCCTTTTACTAAAGAATATCGTGTGCTCGCCGCACATAGTGGCATACGCCTATTTTTGGAGGGTTATACCTTTAGGGTGGCCCCAAAATTCAGTGTATAATTTTCGTTAATGATGAGTTATAGTTGATGGGGTGGCCCAACTTTCTTATTTTCTTTTTCTTTCTACATATATATATATATATATTTTTAATTTGAGTTTATTCATATCAGACGTTGAATTTTGTTTTTGAAAGGAACGTTCAATTCATCTTGAAGAAATATATCTATTATATTTATCTTTCTTATTCATTTTCATTAATATAAATATAATTGATTTAGATTGTTATTATCTAATGTTTTTAGTCATGTCAAGAGATTATAAGTACTAATTGATAGGACAAAATAATATAGTGGATTTATTCAGTTAATACAGCACAAGTAATTGCATAGATTCAGTCCAAATCAAAGTTCAAAAAGAAAAGAAAAAGAAAAACGAAAACTAAATAGAAAGATAAACTCCTAAGAACACAAAATCGAAAATTAAAACAGATAACAATATCAAAAATAATAAATAATGCTCTCGCTCACTCAGCCAGTTACAGCAAAGGGCGAAAGTAGTAGTTTTTTTTTTTTTTTTTCTTGTGCTGATTATATAACTGCCAATAAGTGCAAAGAATAATGTAAAAAATAATACCGGTTTCAAATGAATAAGAGAAACAAACGAAGGATTTATTCACCTCTTATCGTCTCATTTTAAGCAGTATCAGTTACAATATGAACATGAGAATCAATATGTTTATTTCATAGCAAAAAGAAAATATAACTTGTATAATAAGCATGAAATTAAGAGCTGTATTACCTGAGGAAGCTGATGTGCACACTGAAGCAATCGATGCAAACAAAGATGTCATAAGTCACAGATGTATATGTCGGGTTTTTCGCAATATAATCAAAGCACATCCACAAACAACCATGACAATAGAAGTAAAATTTTCCATCAAAAAACAAATATAAACAAAATCCAAAAGTACAACTGAGTGCGAAATCCTCAGCCGAACACTCACTTCAACTATAGTTTAATAGCACAATCTATAGCTACAAGTCAAATATCTCTGCGATCGGCGTGACCAAAACCACTGTCGGCGCTGCCTCTGCCTTCCCTATAAATCACAATCTCTCCAGCACCGTCTCCAGAAATTGGATCATCATCGGTGCCACAATCTACGGATTCATAATTGACTGCTAAAAATTTTTATTCTTTTTATCCTCAGGTGCTTTCTGTAATCATTTTCTCGGTTCGTGTAGAAATTGGTGTTTTTTCTATTATTAAATTGGATAAATTCAATACCTACGTATTTTGTTATCCAAAACTAAAGGATATCAAATTATTAAACAGAAATTAAAGTTTCTAACCAATAAGCTATAATTTAGCGGTATTTATCATTATCGATAAAAAAAAATAGTAACAGTGATTTGATAATTAGAATTATAAATTCTCTAATTAGAATATTTTATTGGATTTTTTGTACTAAAAAAAGAAATTAAAATTTCTAATTTTCATTAATCCAATTTATGATAAACTGATTACAGATTAAATTAGTGATAAAATATTAACAATAAATTAATTTATATCATATTAGTTAACCACTTAACGTATCATGAATCTTGTTTTCAAATAAATGAATAAATCATTTCAAAAAAATAAATAAATGAATAAATCCTTTAACTTTGGCTTTTTTGGATAATTTTTGCTTATTTATGTTATTTTTTAGAAAAATTATTATTTACTCCCTATAGTTTAATATAATATATTAGTACTCCTAAAATTTAAAAATATACGATTTGTTATATGTAGTTTGTCATAATAGTACCCCTTATATTTGGAAAAGAATATAACACATTGTAAAAGAATATTTTCTTTTACTCAATGTATTATAGTATAGTAAATTAAACCTGCAGTGAGATACTAGTGCAATATGTCAAAAATTCAGAAGGTAAATATTATAATTTTCAAATTTCATGGGTATTATTGTATTACATCAAACTATAAATAGCAAATCATATATTTTTCAAATATCATGGAAATACGGACATATTACAGAAAATAAATAACAATTTTTTTGTTTTTATTGTTGAAACTCGGATCCCAATCTATTTGGAATGAAATAAATTCTTTAGATAAGGACACGTGAGAAATTCTTAAAACTAATATAATCACTAATTAATATATATTTAATTATTTTATTTTTATTATTTGAAATAAATAAAATAAGTGTATGATATAATAACCTAATCTACCTAAGAAGACACTAAGCTAGCGCCTCTTATTGGGATTGAGCCACGTCAACGGTTGTGTGCATGCCACGTGGCACAGTTAGTATTATATATGTAGCGTCCACTGGTTCTCCGGTTTGCCGTCCTCGCACGGTATCCAAATTTTTAAAACAAAGAATGAGCAGAGTTTCGAGTACAAGTTAAAGAACTTGAACAAAGTTGGAAGAAAGAAGAGCCATTGGGTTTCATCTCCAGGTTAAGATTAGCCTGCTGAATATTCAGTTCTCATGTAATGGGTTGCGTTTCTTCGAGAAAAGCTGGACCGGGGACGGCACCTGAGTTGGAGAATTTCAGTGTTCTTGCTTCTCAAACACCTTGTGAGTTCCAAATCTTTGATCTGTTTTGCACCTAGGGTTGCAAATTATTTTATTTTTGCTTAATTTGATGCAGCATAAGTTTAGGCTCAGCAGTAGATTGTGAGGTAAAAAAACTGAAAGTCGCGTTTGTTTAATTCTTGCAGTTTCGGTAAATGAGATTGAAGCCTTGTGTGAGCTATATAAGAAACTAAGCAGTTCCATAGTTCAGGATGGGTTTATACAAAAGGTATTTCGTCTCCTCTAACTAGTGTATTGCCTATCGTATGATTTGATTAAATCTTGTAGTAATCTATGCACTTTTATCTACTCTTGATGAAAATAGGAAGAGTTCCAACTTGCCCTTTTCGGAAACAACAAGAAGCAGAATCTCTTTGCAGACAGGGCATGTGATGTTAATTTTCATGTTCTTGTAATTCATAAGTTCAGACGTGGTTAAGCTTTCTCGTGGAGGAATGCTACCCATCACTGCCAATAGGAAAATTACACTAATTGGATCTGTGCTTCGCCATTAATAATTATTCAATGTCATGGATTCCATGAAGATATGACATTTTAAATTTTTGCAGATATTTGATCTTTTTTATATTAACCGTACTGGGCATATTGACTTTGGGGAATTTGTCCACTCTTTGAGTGTCTTCTACCCAAAAACTCCTGATGCAGTCAAAATCAAATGTAAGCAACTATATGTTGATTATAGTTAGTTTTGTAACCTCCATTTCTTCAGCCAGGTGCTCCTTCCATTGAAAGTCAGTTATTGTGCTTTAGCTACTAAAGCAGTAAACTTAATGCGGCAGATGCATTTAAATTGAATGATCTGAGGCACACTGATTACATTGAGCGTGAGGAGGTGGGTTCTTCTACTATCCTGTTCCACTTTGATGTGATTTCACTTAATTCATTTTGCTGGTGGTGTATTAATAATTGGAACGTGTGGTGTTTATGATAGAGATTCTGAAACTCTGATGCTAATATTTACAGTTGAAGGATGTGGTGTTGGCTCTATTGGATGAATCTGATCTGGTTTATCTGTTGATGTTATTGAATCAATTGTGGACAAGGTATGAAATGTGATCTAGACTTTTGTTTGCTTGCTTCTGATTTTGATGCTTATTGATTATTATCTATGCTTTATATATCAATCAGACATTCACTGAGGCAGATATAAAAGGTGATGGGCGTATTGATCGAGAAGAGTAGGAAGAATATGTGGCAAGGAATCCATCACTTCTAAAGAACATGACACTTTTTTAACGTAAATCCTAAATCCTACTTGGGAAATCATCACATAGAATGCTTAAATTAGTTTTTCACAATCTATTACTCATATATTCAACTTAACCATCCTTTTCTCTTCTTGAACTCATGCATTTACTGTCACTACTTTCATAATGGTTTTCAGCATAGATTATTTAAGTCTAATAACCATTCTTAATGTGAAATGTAATGCTGAAGATGCATCTAAATTCCCTTTCCTTATAATGTTATTTAATTTTGGGGTTTCAACTAAGTATGAACTCTCCTTTTTCTTGATTTTAACTTGCATTTCAGGGGGACAACTCTTAACATTTCCCAGTTTTGTGCTCAACTCCGAAGCACAGGAGTCACAATTGTAGACCAATTATACACATGAAGATGACTACCAAAACACTTTTGCATCTCTTCAATGACTCGCTTGCCAAAAGCAAAGAAAGATGATATTTTCACATGCACAACTTGAAGAATACGGCCTACAAATTCTTGAGAGCTGCAATTCTACTAGTAGACTGTGAAAATTTACTCGATATATGTCTCTTCACTTATAAAAAAAATACATGTCTTTTTGCATTAAAAGTATACGATGGAAAATATATGAGAAAGTATTGGTAGCACTTATCTTACTAATAAAATTCTTTCCTATTCTTTTAGTAATTGGCCCTACAGTTATATATGATTATTAATTTTTTTCCTTTTTTTTTAATTTCCCTTATTATAGGTTTATTTGGCATTGCGCTTAAAAAAAAAATTTTTGGAGAAATTTTTGTATTTTTAATTTTTTTGAATTTAGAAAACTATTTTTTGGATAGAAGCAAGTAATTAAATTAAAAAAATTTAAAACCATTTATAAAAAATTTAAAAAAATCAGTCAAATTTAAAATTTATTTTTAAAATACAAAACAACAATTCCACAAATTTTCTATATGAACTTGAGAATAAATATCTAGCTTTTATATTTTTAACGGATTCACATTTAGTTAAATATGGATAATTATAATATTTTACTTTTTAAATCATATATAATAAAATATAAATTTATTCTATTTTTAATATTTTCTTTCCAGAAAAAATTAATATATAAATTATTGCACATCTAGATCCATCATGTTTGAACATTTAAATTCAAACTGACAGGAAAACACATATTTTGAAAAAAAAAATATTAGGAAAAAATTCATAATGATAAGAAAATAAAAAAAGGAAAATAATTGTACCAATATGTAATTTCAAAATCCTGGACCCTTCTCCAAGTATGAGAATAGGTGTAGTGGTCAACCTGCCTGCCTTGTTTGATTTACCAGAAAAGGAATATTTTAATTTTAATTTTAATTTTATTGTCGACAAGTCATACCTTAAATGCGCTACGTATAAATTGGTGGCTGCTCGACGCGTCCTTTCTTTCTTCTCCACTGCTTCTCCCCTTTTCACGAGCACGAAAGTCTTTCTCAGCCATCGGCGATTGAGTTTAATATTTGTAAGGATCCTCTTTCCATTTTTGTTTTTTTTTTTTTTTATTAATTGTGTCTATCATTTCTTTTTAGACCTCATCAAACCCCTATGATTCTGCTCAAATTTCGATGGAGTTAACCCTATTCTTGTAGCCATGCTTTAGATTTCTCATCCATTGTTTCTAGGGTTCTTTTGTTGTACGTATATTTTCAAGATTCGTCTTTTAGGGTTTTTCGATCATCTATATTGTAAATAGATGGTCATTAGCTAACATAAAACATGTATAATTCTTGTAATTCGTCTGTAGCTTTTTATTTTTGATCTCCATTCAAATCCAAAGGAATTTTGTTAAAAAATAAAGCAAGAAAACGAGAAACTAGTTTAGTAAGCAATAGAAAATGTCGTCTGCTGGCGTTGCTCTCAGTCCAATTCACAATGGTGCTGTACTTCCTGCTGACTATTTCAATGGTAAACCATTCCTCTGCTCTGAGGAGTACATCTTGATATATCTCTCCGTAGGGAGGTCTATGATCCCAATGTGTGTTTTAGAGTCCGATTCCATCGAATCTGTGAAGTTACGCATTCAGTCCTGTAAAGGTTTTGTTGTGAGAAACCAAAAATTGGTCTGTGGAGGCCGGGAGCTTTCGCGATGTAATTCCCTTATCCGTGACTATGGTGTCACTGATGGGAATATTCTACATTTGGTTCTTAGGCTTTCGGATCTTCAAGTTATAAAGGTTAAGACTGTGAGTGGGAAAGAGTATATGTTTAATGTGGAGCGAGGGAGAGATGTTGGATATGTGAAACAACAGCTTGCAAAGAAAGAGAAGGAGTTTCATGACCTTGATGAGCACAAGGTTGTTTGTGATGGCGAGGAGCTTGAGGATCAGAGGCTTATTGATGATATCTGCAAGTATAATAATGATTCTGTCATTCATTTTTTGGTGAAGAAATCTGCAAAGGTTCGGACAAGACCTGTGGAGAAGAATTTTGAGTTGTCAATTGAGGCACCTCGAGTGAATGATGAGAAGAATGCCAGAAGACAGTATGTTGTTGGGGAAGAGAATGATGGGAGAAATTATGACATTGACAGACAGATTCTGCTGAGAAAGCCTCCTGATAGAGATTTTCTATTGGAGCCAATTAATATTAATCCCAAAATTGAATTGCCTTCTGTGATTTGGAATATGGTAAATGCTACCTTTGATGGATTGGAGGTTGGTAATAATCCGATCAGATCCATGGAGGGTACTGGGGGTGCTTATTTTATGCAGGATTCTTCTGGACTAAAGTTTGTTTCTGTTTTTAAGCCAATTGATGAAGAACCTATGGCTGTGAACAATCCTCAAGGGCTTCCTTTGTCATCTGATGGTGAAGGGTTAAAGAAGGGTACAAGAGTTGGAGGAGGGGCTTTCAGGGAAGTTGCAGCTTACATTTTAGATCATCCAGAGGGTGGACATCGGTCCTTATTTGGTGATGAGAAGGGCTTTGCTGGGGTTCCACCTACTGTTATGATCAAGTGCTTTCACAAAGGGTTCAATCATCCGGAGGATGTAACTCTGAAGATTGGATCCTTGCAAATGTTCATGGAGAACAGTGGAAGTTGTGAGGATATCAGTCCTGGTGCTTTCCCTGTGAAGGAAGTTCATAAAATTTCTGTGTTGGATATGAGAATGGCAAATGCAGATAGGCATGCTGGGAATATTATGTGGAGCAAATGTCCAGAAGATGGGCAGACTGTGCTAATTCCAATTGATCATGGATACTGCTTGCCTGAAAGCGTAAGTATTGCTTACATGACATACTTATTTTCTGGCAACTTCATGTATGTTTACTTTTTCCTGAGATTGTGGGTTCAATAATTACTATATTTTTCATGGTTTATCAGTTGTTTTAATTTATTTTATGTAGGCTGCTATAAAACGTGACATTTTGATTCCAGCAGTTCAAATTTGGTCTTTCCATTGCCATTAACGTTACTATTGATATCATTACATGTTGGTCATTTTATTTGAAGTAATACTAATAATGTATTCTTGCCTTGCAGTTTGAGGATTGCACCTTTGATTGGTTGTATTGGCCTCAAGCTCAGCAACCTTTTGACTGTAGTACAGTTGAGTACATAAAATCATTGGATGCTGAGGAGGATATTGCACTTCTGAAGTTCCATGGATGGGATATACCTGTTGAATGTGCACGCACACTTAGAATCTCCACCATGCTTCTGAAGAAGGGAGTGGAGAGGGGATTCACACCCTTTGCTATTGGAAGCATAATGTGCAGAGAGACATTGAAGAAGGCATCTGTCATTGAGGAGATTGTTGAAGAAGCACAGGATTCTGTGCTTCCTGACACGAGTGAAGTTGCTTTTCTTGAAACAGTATCCAACATCATGGATCGACGTCTTGATGAGATAGCTGGATTTGGGGCTAGTTAGATTGGTGAATTTTGTGGATAGCATGGGTATATATCTGTCATGTACATATATAACCCTACACAACGTTGCTTGCTGACCCAAGCGAAGCTGCTTTCCTTAACTGTTCATATGGTGAAGATGAATTACCTCTGTTTCTTGTCTCTGATTTCATATTCTTTAATGACAATTGGTAGAATTTCTTTTGTTCATCGAAGATTTTTTATTACAAATGTCATACTCTTGAAAGTACCAACCTATGAACTATCAGTGGCATCTTCATCTAAATGAACTTGTGGAGTTTATTCATGGATGATGTTCCTATTTGAACTCGAGTTCTTTTCTCTCTTTTGTTATTGTCAAAGCAAATGATAAAAAACACAAAAAGAACATAAAAGTCATATTAGACAATATGCCACATTCTCAGTTGAGAGGAGGTTATGAATTTGGAGTACTTGATGGCTGACTGCTTTCAATAATAGGAAACAGTTGTCATTGTATTTTAAGAATAGGAAACGTGTGATTCTCATCATTCAGCAACAAGTTGACATCAATTATACAAGAACAGTAGTTACGGTACTCTATGTAGAGAGCTCAAAGAATATGGTTTAACTGACAACCCGATTTGTGATGGGTAGGCGTGCTTCAAAGAAGATAAATTCATGACACAGCCAGAATAAATTCAGGTTCTTTATAGACAATTTATAAATTTTTACGCCTCCAACATTCACAAGTACAGATCTCAAGATTCTGCATTTACTAATATCACAATAGTTGCAGCACACAGGAGGTACAAAGAGAGAGAGAGATATAGAGAGGGAACCACCCCTAACTGCAGAGATTTGGTATGCATGCACCACCTTCTGGGTTCTGTTGTTCTTTCCATATACGCCCTGTCACTCGTAGCTTCAACTCTTTCTTGTCCCCTCCAGAGAAGAAAAGCGCTATATTTCTCTGTATAATGAGGCCATCATGGCTATCCCTAACCTTCCTGTGGCTATCTCTAATGCTTCTTGGGATGCCTTCCCAAATGAGCTTCCGGCCATACCCTCCAACCTCCCGGCCATACCCTCCAACCTCCAGGCTATAGCTGTAATTACGGGCTTCTGTTTCATCACCCATGAAACGAAGGAATGCCATATAAACAGGTGCCATCCCTAGCTGGAAAGCTTCAAAATGCAGACAGAAGTACTGGCCAAAACAGTGGAATACCTATCCAAGTTTATCAGAAAGATAAGTACTCACTATGAAATTGCTCCTACCAGTGAGATTCAATTATTGGGGATTCCAAATACAGAAAAGAGCAGCTCTCCGTAATTCCTGCTGTTTGAAACATAACAAAGTGAAATATTCTCTTTATAAATTCATTTTTCCCCATAGACTAATGACAGAGTTCATTCTTCATTAGGAACATGTTAACCAATCGACTAATATACTGCAGTATACATGCTAGCTAAATAAATACTACAAGGTGACCACATCTTCAATTATTTCAAGATGCGAATTGTTATATTAAGTTTTGGTTTTACAGTCAGAAAGCAAGGAAGTTAATAATACTCGTTAGAAGAAAAAAGGGAAACTTGGATAATCTCATTTATTAACTTGCTAAATTTACAGCCATAAAAAGTTCTCCAATTCTACATGCCCCACTCTTTTCTTGCTATCAACATATCCAAAATGCTTTGACCACCCAACTAATCCCATGGTACAAAATCTTATTTACTGTTTTGACATTCTATATTTTCTTCCCTCTACCTGTCTCCCTATTTTCCAAACAAACCAGGAAAAGTCCAGAGGCTTGAGACTTCACAAGGCCAGTGACCCAAGTCACCAACATCCCTTACCCTTAAAGGAGACCCTTGTACTTCATGATTATATATCACTATGTCAAAGGCAATAACAGTTTGTTCTATGCTATAGGCACATTATTTATGGTCTATTCACATTGAAGATGAACAATTGGAGCGTTTTTACTTATAAATGGCACATATTCATTCCTTTTGAAGAAAAAGGGCAGATAATGTTCCACAGCACCATTACATGATCTAGCCAACCACAAGAAGCATGTCATGATCATATAGAGGCATCCAAAATTGATTATCATATTCATTCCAATCAAAAGTTAGCTTTTTTTCTCCTTATAAGTAGTTATATAAGACAATAAGAATACTTACAGTTAACATCCATGTTGCATTTTCCACTTCACGGGGCTTAGACTTGACATAACGATGGTTGAAAGTGCATCCAGAATGCATGTCTACTTTGTGATCATCCCTTAGATGAGCAACTAAAAATGGGATATCTCCGACAACAGCACACTCAGATCCAGCATATGGGCAGTTGTATGGCCTAAAGTTACACAATGCCTCATGTTTAAGTTTACTATAGTATGGAAAAATCTCTGGGCATCCAAGTGACATGTATCTGCAAGGCAATTCAAGTGATTCAGCTACTTTTTCCAATGCTAGACATCTAATATCACCAAGCTCTTGTCGACAAGTGGGACAGCGGTTATGCACCCTTGTTTTACAAGTCGAACAAAGTGTATGTCCATTGTGGCACTGCAGGAAAAACAAGTTGCTTAACATATCAGCAAATATCTTCTAATAACATAATGAAATTTGAAGAGTTAGCAAGATAGTTAGAACATTTATCCACCCCAGGATTCACAACAATAAATTTAAATGTCTGATGCAAATAGATGGTATTTATGACTCTTCCAACTTGCCATCTAGAAGCGATGAAGCATCTATTTCTGGTCAATAACAAGGAATCTCAACCAATTTTCCTTTATCTGGATGATTGTTTTGATAGCAGAAGCCTGAGGAGACATGTTCAATTGAGGACACAATTTGCTAAATACAACTTGGGAATGTCAATTGCAGTGCTCAATGATTCCAACTTCTTATTTCACTTGAATTAAGCCTAGAAGGATAGCATTTTGTTGTTGAACTTGAACCACAAGACTGAGCCTATATAAGGACATGATTAAGTTGGTATCAATTAGGGTAAAATATTTTTTTGTACCAAAACTTTTGTATGTCTATCAAATTAGTATCAAAATTTTGTATTGTATCAAATTGATACCAAAATTTTGAAGTTGAGTTTCAAATCATAGTATCCAAAATAAATCTAGCGGCTAAGTCAGCAAATCTGGTATCCACGTCAGCATAAATCAACCAAACTAACTCCAAAATTTTAGTACCAATTTGATTAAAAAAAAAGTTTTGGTACCAATTTATTGCATATGCAAAAATTTTGGTACTATTAATTCATTTTACCCTATCAATTACCTATGAGAGCCACTATTAAGTATCTGGCATTTTGTACAAAAAAGGAAGGCAAAGAACCACGTATGCCGAGTATACTTGCAAGAACTAACACTAATTCTTCATTATAAGTCCAAAAAAAAAAGACACCGTAGTGATGCACCAAAACCGTCAAATTAATCAAATTCCAAAAAATCCTCTAACGCATAAATACCCCTTCAGTCAACCCTAGCTTTATACCGATGTACCAAGTAATTCATTATCATAAGAATCTTCTTGAGTTCAATTCAAGGCACTAAAATATCGAAGCAAACTAGGAAAAAAAAATTGCACCTAACTTCCACGGATTCGGAACAAAATCAAAAGCCATTTAAATACACTGGCAAGAAAGAAGGAACAAATAGATCGAGCAAAATTAGGAAGCCACAGGCCAAATATCAACAAGGTACAAACCTGATGGATTGGAGGGTACATAGAATTGGTACAAACAGGGCATTCGAGCAGTTCATGGACATTGATAGATTGAATTCCCGAGGAGACACTATTACTGTTGTTGGTGGTGGTGGTTTGAGCCTTCGGAACTGAAGGGAATTGATGATGATGGTGATGGATCTCATCCTCGTCTGTCAAATCCGAGGATGGAACACTCTCAATGCTATCTAATTCCATTCATAAAACTACCCCAAACGAAAGAAAGAAAGAGAGGTAATTTTCCAAATTTAACGCTAATTCTCTTATGGGTATTCAAAATTCTGTTTTATCCATTCTTGGAAGGGAAACAGAGCAGAAGAAGATTTTCTATAAACAAAAGGCTTTTTAGCCTTGATGTGTGTGGTTATTTTACATATAATTGAAATATAAGGACGAAATTCTGAAAGAAAAAAGGGGGAAAAGAAACAAACAAGAAACAAGAAGAGAGTGATCTGAATCTAGACTATATCTACGAGAATCCCTTTATGAAAACGAGGTGAATTTCTTGATGGTTGAAGGAGAAAGAAAAATCAAGGTCGACATTTCCAGGAGTCAGCTGATCAACATCGAATCGAAGGGTTTGAGGCCAGAGAGCGAAAGATCGAAGAGAAGGGTTCGATAGGAGATTAGATTAGGTTTAATAATTAAAAGGTAACTGTTATTATTGTGATTTCAATTAAATAATGGGAATAATTCTTTTTAACTTTCCTTCCGGTGGTTAGCTGTTACCTCTTGTTATTAAATATTTTTCTTGTGCATGTTGAAGAAAATATAGAGCCTAATATTATTATTAATTAATAGTCAAATAAGCCCAATTAAATTTCTTATCTTATATAATTTATATTTTGAAGTTTTTAAGAAAGAGAATTACTCCATTTCAAGAAAAAAAAAAGAAAATTATAAATCAATTCCTAGAACAAAAATAAATTTTTTATTTTGTTCATATTCCCCCCTCTATTCTATCTTTTATTTAATAAAATAAAATTTATTTACTCCCATTGATATTATGGATTATCAATAAAAATAAATTATTTTTTTTCAGCTTTATTCCTATTTTAGTTTTGAGATACATATTCTCTCTTAACAAAAGTCTTTTCTATTAATTACTTTTAGAAAAATAATATAATCATAATATTCGTAAAAAAACCTTAAACATTAGATAGAATATAACGGATAAAGTATTATTTAGGATATATTCCAAACTTCAAAATTCCTGTAAAAGTCACTTACAAATAAATTTGATCTCATAAATAAAAAAAAATTAGTAAAGACACATCCATGGTTCAAATATAAGTTGAATTTTACTCTTGACATAGTTCTGTCCAATATGCAAAAGATGCATCAAGAAGTTTGTGAAAGTAAATGCAATACATTAATAATAAAGCTGGAGCACGACTTAATGTTATTCTAATGCTTAATTTAGACTTATGAATGCATTTATAAGTTTAACGAGAAATGTTAAGGACGTCTTTTTTTCCAAACATTTTTCAACCTTCATTTTCTAATTAGAAACTGAATGTTGTATAGTATATATAAAAAAACAAGGAGTGTCTTTATCACTTCTCTAAGTCTAACTTGAGTATAAGATTTTTCTTGAGTGCTACTAGTGTTTTCATGATAAATATTACACCAACAAGAAATCATTAATCTTTACGTCGTGCAAACATAACAATACATATTTTGGTGATTGGAGGCGATGCCGGAGCCAAATCCCTTAAATTAGGAGATAAAAAGCCAAAAATCTAAGTAAATTGAACAAAGAGCTAAAAACTTAAGTTTGTAACATCCTTTATGAGAGACAAATATTAAAAAATGATATAAATTTATATATTATTATATACATTTTAAAAAGTTAAAAAGTTAACAGCTATCCCCTACTTATTGGAGAATGGCCTAATCGTGCATTTCCTGCTTTGATGGTTATAAAGAAGATTTGGGGATGATAATGGCACTAAAGATGGCTTAGTTTTAACGTTACTTCAAGAGCAAAGATCTATATTATTAGACAAATAGGATTCTAGTCACTTTTTACCACTTTTTTGTCCAGGCTAAGAAGGAATATTACCTACTCTACTCCACTAACGACTTTGATTCGTCCATTGTGCCACAAGTAACTAGTTTTATGATCTTTATAGACTGTGTCCCAGAAAATCAAGCAAAATCACATGAAAATCCAAACAGAACCAGCTCCTAAGTCTAGCACTCGAGGTCAGCTGATATTTGTTATGGCCAAAAATAATTGTGAATCTTATTTATTTCCAATGGTATAATTCTTGATTCCTGTACAATGTCATGCTTAAGATTATGTTACAAAAATGCTTCAGGGTAAAGACAAAGAACCACATACAGATTAGAAAAATAGACAACACTAGTTCACCACTTCTAGTTCTCATGTTGCTCTAACTGAAAAAACCCAGTGGGACAATGCATATATCACATTTCCTAAGTATTTACAGCAAAGTCTCATAGTGCATACTATTGTATCTGCCTGATCAAACTCAAAACTATTTAACCCGATGCTTGGTCCTTTGTGAAAATATGGAAGCATAGAAAGAGACAACCATCTACCACTGATTTGGGAACACTTTTGCGTCTGCGCTCAGAGTAAGCTGCCTTACAGGCTCTTCCCTTGCCTGGGTATTCAAAAGTCTCTGAGCTAACCTATCTTTGGTTGTTTCTTTCTTATGCAGCATCGATGCAAGGCTGTCCTTTTTGTTTCTTGATGAAGACCTTCCCCCAGTCATTGCCTCGACATCGTCCCCAACATATGCAGAATTTGAAGTTGAAGCCAATGCAGCATCCCTTAGTACTGCTTCATTATGCTCCCTAATCTTTGCAAGCTTAGCACGTTTCTGTGGCTGCTTATCCATTTTTCTTTTAATAGCTTTCTCATTATCTCTATCTTGAACATTCTTCACAGCTTGTTTCGCTAACTGTTCTACTAAATCCGAATTGAAAGTTGTATCACTTGTTGAAGTGTTCTGGTTGATAGGATTTCCTTCATCTCGGACTATGATGGGTCCATGGAAAGGGCAAACTTTCGTATCTCTTCTCTGACATAGTCCACCTTTTCGCAATGGAGCATGGTATGGTTGTATTTCTGCTTGCTCTTCTTGGTAAATCGTAGCAGGAATGTTTAGCTCAGCTATTTTCTCTACAGGAATAACGGCATCAGGGTCTATCCTATCCCAGTGACTTTCAAGCTCCAAGCCCCTCTGGTTGGCCATAATATCCCAATTTGATCCCCAACCATCGAGGAAAAAACCCCACTTTATAACTGAAGCTTCAGCTAAGAGCTTATCCCAAAGTGAACTTGAACCGGTTTCACCTTGGTCACCACATATTAAACCATTACAGTTTGCCTTTAGTTTACTGCTTTCAAGAGCTTCACTATTCACCTGTCTAGAAGTTGAAGCTACCATCCTCAGAGCATATTAGAACTCTCAACATCAGCTGATTCAAAATTACCATCCTCCCAAAAATCTTCTTCTTCACAGACTGGAGTTGATTTTGGATACCAATTAATTCTTTCAGAATGGAATCTCTAAGTCTGTTATCAGTTACTTCCACCCGTATAAGGACAGAGATCCACTCTTGGATCGATACCATATGCTTCGTTATTAAAAGTTTATCAAGCTCCCTCAAAGCATCAACAACAACTTTATTCTCACTGGTCTCGTGAATCTTTTCACCCTCCCTCAGCGAATCTAGACGAAGCTACCTTAATTCTGAAGAACGGAACTCTTCAAAATCTTCCTCATCCAAAGGACCTAGTGGCTAAGTTTCCTTTTCAGTATGAACAATTTCTAAACACTCTCCAATCTCATCTATTGTTGACTGTATCTCGTCCTTTTTTATTGAAGATAAATCTGCTTTGAGTGTTTCAAACTTGTGCTGTAAAATCTCTTTTGATCTCATCTCTCTTTCCCTTCTCTCCTGCTGAACACGTGCTGCATTTGCTTGGATGTTAGGAAACTGGAATCGAAGAGTGTTTTTAAGGAAGTCAAAACCTAATCTAATCTGTCTATAATGAAATCCCAAATGAAGCATTCCACTTCTCCAAGAATTCAATCGCCTTTTTCCGCAGAACAGAATAGCTGGTGGAGCAGAAAGTGGCAGATTCCTTCTGAATCCAACGCTCAAACTCAAAAGTTGATCCATGTTCTCAACAAGAAGAGCCCTAAAAAGCTTTGATCGCATGAAAAGTTGATCAATTATGAGAAGAGAGAGATACAAAAAAAAACAAAAAAATCATAGTCCAAACAATTAAGGTATGGTTAGCAAATAAAAACAGTTGCTTTTCAGTTTCTCGATACTTGCACTCTAATGAATCACAACAGCAACCAAAATTGAGAGGTTACATTCACTATGAACCCATTTCCAAGTAAGAGTTAGCGCTCTATGAAAGGAAGCCACAAGTTCTAAATTACGTCAAACCTAACAATGAAAACCAATTGAAAGGAAGCTAAAAATGACATGCAAAAACAGCCATCTGTTACGAAAGGGTTATGACATGACCAACCAAAGAAATCCTTTGGTCAGTAAAAAAAATCTGCAATGGGTTGGTTTGATTTGAATCAATTTTACAATAAAGAAAACCACATTGCTAACATCGAGAAACATCACTATGATTTTCTTATACATAATGGCAAGAACAGGGGTCATATCATAATCAATTCGTATGGACAGTCTTAAAAAGAGAACAGATGAAACCAACAATGATCTTAGATTTCCTGAATGCTAAACAGAAAATGGAGGGAAAAAAGACTGTTATTAAAATGATGAACATCATATATTTGATTCTCTCTGCCTAAAAATTCACAAAGTG
The DNA here is from genome assembly GCA_949630135.1 of Balakata baccata. NCBI lineage: Eukaryota > Viridiplantae > Streptophyta > Magnoliopsida > Malpighiales > Euphorbiaceae > Balakata > Balakata baccata. The sequence goes on along the minus strand of CATIWF010004477.1, from coordinate 20,933 downwards.
CTAGTGGCATTTAAGCATGTAAAATTCACCTATAAGTCAAAATTCATTACCTGAGAATGGTCACGCTTCATGAGATCCATTAGGGTTCGGGCGGCAAGTCGGAGCTCAGAGTCAGAATTTCAAACCACAGACTCAATGGCTTTGAGAAGGCGAGGGTCCACCTCTGGCGCCGTAGAATTGGTGGCCCTGTCTATTAACGCCCTCACCTTTCCTCCATCATCTACCATTTTTTTTCCGATCTACACACAGACAAAGAACTAGAGGGAAAAAATTCAGAAAATTTGATTTGTCTTCGTATTTATATATATCCTTTTATTCTATTTTTGTTACGAGTTGTGTGATGATGGGGTGGGTAAAATGAACCCTCAAAAAAGTCAAAATCAATGAGGTCGGTTGGTAGTTAAGAATAACTTTATACCCTATTTGTTTAATGAATTTACATTATTACCATATCAGTTTCCCATCCTCGAAGAAAGAAGGGGCGTGGATAGAATTTAAAGGAATATTTATAAGTTTTTTTATTTTTTAAATATCTATACTATTTTTTATTTTTATCGAATTTACCTTTTAATTTTATCTATTTTTAATTTTTATCTTTATTTTTTCATTTCTCTTTCTTTTTCTACCTATAAACTGTTTAAATTGAAAAATTTTAAATAAGTAATTTTAAATAATTTATAAATTTATATCAAATATAATGTTTTGCTACTTAAAAAATATTAAAATTAATGAATTTTGAAAAATCACTCACCCACTAAAGTTTCTCATTTTTTAATAATTTGATTTTTCACCTCATAGATGGAAAAGTTCAAAATCCATGGATAGTAGTGGACTCAGGAGTTTAAGTTAGGAGGACTAGAGATGTAATTAAGTCGAGCCGGGTCGATATAGTGTTAGACTCGCGCTCCATTCAATAAAAAAATTGAAAGCTCGAAGATTTTTTTCTTTTAATTGTTTAAAATTTAATTTGAAAAATATTCGAACTTAACTCAATAAAATTGAATCAACCAAAAATTATAATAAATAATAGTTTAGATTGACTCGACTGAAAAACGACTTGAAGTAACTAACTCAATTAAGATTGAATATATTTAAATTTAATAAATATTAGAAATCTACTACTCAATTAAGCTCCAGAGGCTTATAAATAAAATATTGTGAAACTCAAATTTAATTCGACAAAGTAGTCGAACTATTCAAGTTTAAACTTGATTCGATTAACTTTGAATCGAATTTTAATAATTTGCATGTAGTTTGATTCACTTATACTTCTAGAAGAATCAAACTTAAATATATATACTAGTAGAGAATTATAATATCCATGTTTGGTTATTCAACTACTATTGATGTTTATGTTATTTTTCTAACAAGTTAATTAATTTGATTATTGTATTTTTTTTTTTGTTGTTTTGTTATTCACTGTATTGATTATTTAAAAGACTTGGAAGAATTTTTATTTTTTTAAGAAACAAAGCTTTCTCAATAAATTTAAAAAAAAATAATAAACAAAAATGTGAGAGTATAAAGAAACTAAAAATCAAGTAAATTTTCCAACATAAAATAATAATTTTATAAAAAGTATGACCCAATTTAAAAAAATATAAAATCTAAATCTATTTTATGATATTTTCCTTTTGAAGTAGAGCCCATAGCCACTATATGCCTCTCTTTAGGTCTGTTGGTGTCCATAAATTTTGATCAATAAGTTATTATTTTTTTTATTTCAATTAATTACTTTATTATTATTATTATTATTATTATTATTATTATTATTATTATCTTTTTTACAATGTAATTAAACATTATGACATATAATAATTTTATTTTTTTTATTTTTTAATTCTTAAAATAACTAATTTTATTTTAAAAATTTTAAATATATGGTGGAATTAATTGTAGTATATGCTTAATTAATAATAAATTATCTATAATTAATCAAATGGTAAAATTTGAAATTAATTATTAAATATATGAATTGTTCAAATTGAACTAAATATATAAGGGTAAATCAAATGATAAAATTCTTAAAATTTTTTGATTTTACAATTCATAATAGATGAAAGGAATATGGAGGTATCCTATGCACATCCACATCTTACTTTGAAGAACATTTAATTTTTGAGGAATTCTTTTTGAAGAGCACTCAATCATAGGTATCCTATGCAGCGGGGAGTTACACAGCAAATAGCGTGGCTACTTCTTGTACCGGCAAAACAGCGACTCTCACTATGAATTCGTCGGTCTCAAACAAAATGAGTGGACATAACAAAAAAATCTCAGATCTAATCAACTAGGTCTACGCCACAAAGTCTATATTTAATCAAATGAACTAATCATTGACTAGTTGTGATTGGAAATATATAATTAATCATCCTACAAACATTCGACAAAAAAAAAACAAAGAAAGAAAATCTGACTTTGCTTTATACGTAAGATATTCTTAATGTATATTGAATCAATACATATAAAAAGTATTCATAAACTTAAAATATAAGTTATACTAGAAATATATTCATATATAATTTTTGGTATATTTTGGGATATTTTTTGAGTGTAGATATTTTTATAATATTTTTAAGAGTTTTTGGTAGTTTTGAAAAAAAAAAATAGAGGTATTGTTACAACATTTTATGAGCTTTTTAATATTTTTGAAAAATTCACTAGAATTTACCCATTGTTATTGATATCTCTCAATTGTAATTTATAATATTATTATTCATCAATTTTAATTTATATAATAAAATTATCTTTTCTATATATTTCTATAAATTCAAAATACATTTAATGACCAGATATCATATTATTGCCCACAAAGAATTTTTTAAAAAAAAATTTGTGCTTAAAAAGTTCTTTTTTGTGATTCCATGATTCCGGTGAATGGTGATGTAACATCGAGTTATTAAACATATTTTTATATAGACAGCAACATGATATCAAATTATCAAGGATAATCTCTAAACCTGTAAAAAATAAATACGAAGATATCTATATTATATGAATTAAAGTTTATAAATACTAGCAATAAAAATTAAAATTAGAGAATATTATTGTAATTTAGTGTTAAGTTGAGGACAATCTATGAAACTTACCCTCATGCAAATCTCGAAAAGTAGCTTTTTCAAAGAATACGGGCTATTGGACATTGTCTATCTTTTTCCTGGGCATAAGCCCAAATAAATAACGAAGCAAGATAATCAGGGGCAAATTATAGGGAAATTAACACAAATGGCAATTAATAATACTAATATTGCACAAATTCAATGGTTTATTTTAATCCCACAAACAACATCTATGTCCACTTTTAATTCCATGTTCAATAGGGCAGGGGCAAAACTTCCAGATTAACTGTTGCCTCTATCCTGTGATTAGCGCATTAATTTTTCATTTAGTCTCGCTCCAAATTTCCATTTAATTGCCACATTTATCTCCATGATTGGCCCATCTATTTTCTATGCCTATTATATACTTATTCTGTGCATTTTTTTAGACAATTTAATAAATGAAAATTCAAAGCCAAAATGGAAAGTAGTCTACTTTTTCTATTATGAATAAATGGTTATATATTTATCTATTTAATATTATTTAAATATTATATATTTAAAATTATTTACATATTACGGTATAAATAGGTATGTATAGCAAAAAATTGTATATGATCAATAGTTATTTTATTAAAATAGTAAATTGATGTGGATTATAAATAATTAAGCTTATTATGGGGATTAAATAAAATGCACCATGCACAGTTATATGTAAAATATATATACAATATATGTATATTTAATCTTCTTAATTATGAATTTTACTTTACAATGATTTTATATTCATATATTTCAAATTTCCATTTTGTATTATATGTTTATTCTTTTCTATTATTTAATTATTGATGAGGTTTAAAAAAAAAAACATATCATAATGTTACATAAAATGCAACTCAATATTATATGCAAGGTATATGTAAGGTTTATTATCTAATTTTTCTTAATAATATATGAATTATAAAAATTATTAAGTTATATTTTTAAAATAACAGCATATTTAATTTATATATCTTGGTTATATAAAGGCTATATGTATATTATATGCTTACATGAATAAATGTTTTACAATTTCAAAAAATTGTGCAAAAGTTATCACGAACATAAAAAAAAAAAACCTTATCATTAACATTAAAAAGCTATGCGACAGTAATATTTAAAGTATATGTATAGTATATGTAGATTATATATTCAACTATTTATAAAACTAAAATAATCCTCTAATCTATATATTTTATTTTATATTTATTTTTCTATTCATATAATTTAAAATTTCCATTTTCCCTCTAGATGTGTGATATGTTTGTTATATGTGTATTTTATTTTTATTATTTATTTATTGATGAACATTAAAAATAATAAAGTTAATAATGGGAATTAAATAAATTGCAATTATACGAAAATTATATGTAAGGTATATGAATAGTATATATAGGTTACATAAAGGTATATCATGGTATTTACGTAAAATGTAGCTCATCAAAATATTATATGTAAGGTATATGTAAGATTTAACAGATAATTTTTCTTGACATTATATCAATTATAAAAATTATGAAATTATATTTTAAAAAACAACATATTTATCAAACATATTATCTTAATTTATTTATCTTAGTTATATAAAGATTATATATCTGTTATATGCATACATAAATAAATGTTTTATAATTTCAAAAATCAGAACTCATAAGCATGTGACAAATCTTCTTTTTTAATTGCATTCAAATTTGAACTAAAAATAAAAAAATTATAAAGTATATATGAATTATATGAAAGTCATATATGTAGTATAAGTTATACAAATTATCACATGTTATTATTATTGCTGCTGCTGCTGTTGCTACTACTACTACTTTCATATATATAGTATAAGTTATACAAATTATCACATGTTATTATTATTATTATTATTCTTATTATTATTATTATTATTATATGTAGGTTTTATGTTATTATTTTTTATTATTAAAATGAAACACATAAATAAATAAATTCTTATATTTGAAGAACCTTAATCTAAGCAAAATTAATTGAACTCTGATTACTCTCGTCACTCTTGATTTCCTAATCAATCTACAAAATATAGATGAGTAACAACTGAGAAACCAGAAAATCCAGACAAATAAATAAATAATAATAATATATTATTACTACTATTTACAGCGATTATATGTAGGTTATATGTTAGTCATATGTATGCTATATGTTATTGTTTTTATTATTCAAATGAAACACATAAATAAATAAAAAATTCTTAGATATGAAGAACTATAATCCAAGCAAGATTACTTGAACTCTAATTACTCTCTTCACTATTGATTTCCTGATCAATCCTCGAAATACAGATGAGGAACAACCGAGAAACCAGAAAATCCAGATAAAAAATAAAAAATAAAATCCAAATTTTCAATTAGAAGACTTCCAAAAAAAAAAAAAAGAATTGTAATAAAGAAATTTCAAGTTGAATCCATTGCATAGAGGGTAATTATCCCTTTGGACACAAAGCTCTCTTGAAAATAATCTGCAAAAGGTGTGGCCATAGGGGATAAATGTAACACCTTTATACTTAACCATGCACGTATAGCAAGTGTGTTCCATTCCACTGCAATCATCTTATTTATCATCTTCTTCCTCCTCTTCTTCATCATTGTTGTAATATCCAGCGATTTAGGTTTCAATCGCGGGTAGCTAAAAGCGGACGCACCGGTCTGGTCGAAGTCTAAATTTGAACCCATAGAAAATTATCATATAATAAGGAAAAATAAGTAGGAGTATTATTTTTTGGGAATTAAAAAGTTCGATGCAAAAACAAGAAAAAAATAAAATCTACCTTATGGATAAAATCAGTATTATTGGAATTGTTTGGATTAAATGTGTGAAAATTAAAAATTGTGTGGTAGAATTAGAATTTATTATAATTAAAATATAATCATGATTAATTAAGTTAATCAATCAATAGGAAAAGATATTAAGTGTGGGACCTATTTCTCTCTAATTAGGCTATAAAAGTCAAAGTTGGTGGCCATTTTTTACTTATCCAACCGAGCCACCATCTTCTTTCTTCTTCTCCCTATATGGCCGGCCACTTACTCTCCTTAAACCTCCATTTTTACTCCTTCAAGCTACCAAAAAGAGAGTGAAAGAAAGAGTTTAAGTGAGAGAGAACAAAGAATCAAGGTACTTCCACCATAAAAGAGTGATAGAGAGGAAGAAAAGAAGAGAAAGAGGAAGGAATTTAAAGAGGTGATTTCGGTACCACTAGAAGAATACAAAGGTGAGTTTTTTCTTCTCAAATCCAATTTTATTACATGTATTTGAACTCTTTGTGGTTAATTGGTATGGTTGGAAGTGTTATATTAGGGTTTTTCTTGAAGTTGTGAACTTGTGTTGGAAGAGGAAGAAGTGTAGGATTGTGTTGGAATTTAGTTTAGATGACCATGAGTTTGGTTTTGTGACTTGAAAGCTAATGAAACATAACCTAAAATGGTGAGGAAGGGCTTGCCCTATGAAGGGGATATGTGATGGAGGATGATTAGAAGTGTTGATATTGGGTATATGACTAGTTGATGTTGAATATTATGAAAAAAGACCAAGAATGGATATGGTTGTTTTAGTTGTCCTAAATAGAGGGAAGAACATTAGGTTAATATGAACTTAAATAAGGTAAAGAGAGGAAGAAATGAAGTCATGGAAAAGAGTAGAAGAGCATTAGGATCATTGCTTAATGTTCATGCATAAACTTTGAATGAATGTGTCATTTAGTGACATATTGTTTTCTTTTGTTAAGGTCAAGCAAGTAGCCACCAAGAGGTAGATAATGGCAAGAAAAATGTCATTTAACAAGAGGAGAAAAAGAAGACAAAGAGGAGGACTAGAGGCTGATTTGATAAGTACTTTTTAGATAAAAATCTTGCATGCTATAAATTGTGAATGTGTATGAAATATATGTTTTGCGTGTAACTTGGAAAATATCTTGTGTGAAAAATGGTTACCAATATAATTTTGTGGTAAATTATCATGAAATATTGAGTTTTATGAACGGTGATGTGAACTAGAAACTTTGGGTGTGACATGAATGAACTAGGTCATGAAAATAATTAACTTGCAAAAAATCCTACAAGTGCCCTATTGCACTTATACTGAAATAGTCCTAATTAAATTGATCATAACTTAGTCCGTATAAGTTGGATTGTCTTTAAACCAATTGAAAATGATAGCTAAGACATATAATTAAAAATGTCATGAAGGTCATGAATTAAAATTTAGCTTGCATTTAGGTCAAAATTTGGTTACAAAAGCTTGATCATAAGAATATCATGAAAATGTTGGGTAAAAAGTGTTAAAACATTATCCGGTATTTTGACCCTAACTTTTAGTAAAAAACTTTCATTGAGGTGATTTTTGTTGCATTTTAAATCTAAGACAATAAGGCAAAAATTTCTAGAAGACCATATGGTCCGAATCCACGTGAAATTGAGTCAAAATTGGGTCATAAACTCAAGGCCGGAATCTGCCATGTATGTGCAAATTTGTATAGTAATATAGTATATTTTGCATAGAATGATTGTTAGTTATTTTGATATTTAATTGTATATTTGAACATCTCATATCCATACGTATATATATAATTTCAATTATCTAGAAATAATATTAAAAACGTTGAAGTCCAAAAACACCTAGTCTTGAGTTGGAATAGAAAATATGTTGACATGCCAATAAAGGGAAAAAGAAACGCACGCTATAAAAATAAGAAAAAGCTGAAAGTGGTAATATTGAAAAATGTCGATAATGGCAATACATATAAATGGCAGGTAGTGGCAAATAAATAAAAGTCAGTGCTGGCAATGAATAAAAAAACTGGGAATGACAATCTTTATATTCCTATTAACGTGTTCAGACACATGTAATATGGGCTTGACTAAAATTAATAAAGAAAAATAAAAAGAATTATATGAATAAAGATAATAAAAGAATGATATTGCATTTTTACAAGTTAAATTATATGACATATTTAATATGTGAATATATGTGAAATATTGTTTGTGATATTGGTTTTATATTGCGACATGTATAAAATTTATAAATGCATCGTATATATGATTTTTATCTTATGAAACACGACTAAGCTAGTAGCTTAGTGCAGATGAATTTCTCTCGCGCATGTTCGGAAGATTTTAAAAAGTTAGTTAGCTGTTAGAAAAAGGCGGGAATCTATTCAGTTGCAGCTAAATCTTCAAAATTTATTTTGATATATTTTTGGAGAAATCATTGTAATATAAAATTAAAGTTATATTTTCATATAGTCTGTGGTGGGGTATGTAAAGCGAATTTCTGTATATATTATTTGTGTACCAAAAATTATACCGAAACGTGTGAAATTCTAAATCGGATGCATGAGAGAATTTTTTAAAAAAATATTACAGTTTTCATAAGGTAATAAGTTAAATACAGACGAGCCGACATCTTCCGTTTATCTTGCTGATTTAGAGTAGGATAATAGGTGTTATAATTGCACTCTGAAAATCGTTGATCTAGAAATGCAATCGCGAAAATTAAAATTAGAAGATTCACCACTAGATTCACAAATATTATAAAAGTTAGAATTAGAAGCTCTAAAATCCACACAAATCACAATTGCATATCTAGATTCATATACGACGATTCTCTACTAGAGTAATGCTTTTGTGGCAACGGAAGGGGAGTGGATGGATGGAAAATTGGAGAAAATATCTGGAAAATTAGGGAGAGCTCAGATAGACAAACATAAATATATAAATGAGAAATCGATAGAAAATTGAAGAGATCCAAAAATATCAGATAGGTCGATGAAGATAAATATGAAATTTCATGTTTTCTAATGAAAGAATGAGAAATGGTTTATTCTCGTTTTTCTGTATTTTTTGTTACGATTATGTACTATTGTTTCATTCTCTTCTCCAATATTTTATATTCTGTGTTTTTTTTTTTGCCAAATTTTATTTTAATTTGTTGTTTTCCAATGCAATTTGTTTCAATTTGTTGTTATATTTTGAGTTATTTCAAAGAGGAATAAATGGACTTAGGTTGCTAAAACTGGATTGTGGCTTCTTATTCGAATATACAATAATGAACTTTTACTTTATTATTAATGAACTTACAATTTATAATAAATGAACCTATAGTTTACTGATAATGGACTTACAGTTTTGCAACAAATGAATCTATATTTGATAAACTAATGAATCTTTACTTCATTCCTAATGAATCTACAATTTATAACAAATAGATATGTTTCAATAAACTAATGAACCTATAATTTAAAACAAAATGAACATGTATTAATAAACTAATAAATTTTTAGTTTATTTCTAATGAACCTATAGTTTATAACAAATGAAGTTGTCTCAATAAACTAATAAACTTATAGTTTAAAACAAAATAAACATATATTTATAAACTAGTGAACATTTAATTCATTGCTAATGAACATATACTTTACAACTTATGAACATGTGTTCTTAAACTAATGAACTTTTATTTTATTTCTAATGAACCTATAGTTTATAACAAATGAACATATCTCAAAAAACTAGTGAAATTTTATTTGATTGCTAATGAACTTAGAGTTTAAAACAAAATGAATTTTTATCATTAAACTAATAAATATATCTACAAACGACGTTAATTCACTAATTTTTTAAATAAAAAAAGGAACAGACATTTTTCAGTTTTGGTATCACACGTATATGGACTCTTAGCCCATGTTGTTACATGAATTGAGATCCATAGTATAACAATCCGAAAATCAGATTGCAATGCAATGCACTTGTTTCATTTCATAGAAATTGACATATTTTGATTTGATGCATTTTTAAAATTTGAGTTCACATTCATTAAACAGTATGAATGACAGATAATTTTGCATGTGATTTACAAGTTAATTTTTTTTTAAATTACATGTGTTTTAGTCTATATGTTGGACTGACTTTAATGATGCTCGTTCCAGACTTTTTTCGGTATGGCCTTACCAAGCATGCTCGAAAAGGGAAAGTACAATTTGGGAAAATTTAACAAAGAAAGATAAGTCCTCAAGTCTATCTTTGCATCATGTCAACGTACCTCCCATTTTCTATTTGGGAAATAACATGGAATTGGAGCATCCATAAAACGATGTGTGTTTGTGAGTAGTGGTGCTTCCACTGCCCACATCTATTAATTCACTTTTGTAAAGGGCATAGAAGTGGGTATTTCCCATTTAACTTTTTTAATTTTAATCATATAGACACGGGTATATGCTTTCTTTGCCAGCTAGAGCCAACAAAAAGGGTGGAGTGATTGCTATTCACCTATTGGGTTATATTACAATTACCCACCTCCAACTATCACATTTATAATTGAATAATGCAAAATTTCCCCCAATCTTCAATACCCTCTTGCAGTTAAGATTCCTAACAAAAAATAGTTCAACAATAATCAAATCCACCTTCACAATGCAGGGATTTTGCTAACTTCCAACCAATTTTGCAGATGAAAAAGTGACTAGGCTCGTTGGGTGGGGCAATTGGGCCCACAGCAAGTAGAAGCATCATTTATGGATGTAATGTAGAGATGACAAGTGACTTGTTTGGCTGGCAATTACCCTCATCAGCCATTACTCACATCTCCTCCCTCCCCCTAAATTCCTAATACCCTCAAATCTAAAAAGAACTTCTGCTAATGCTTCTAATTATTTTTGTCACTAGGTATTTATTTAATTGTAAGAGGGTACAGCAAATATTTGAAGAGACAAAGTAATTTATATTTAAACAATATTGGACACGGGCAGAGATATGGTACCTGCCTTGTTTGACTGGGAGCAATTGTCACTGAATGTGGGCACACTAAATCATGAGGTTGGTGGTAATTTCACGCATATGTGAACGGTTACGGTATTATGAATACCCATAGCGAGCTATGAGTTAAATCATACCTGCTTATTAAAAATATTGATTCGATAATATTAATAAAGTTAAATATTTTTTTTCTCATATCAGTATTAAAAAATTTATATATATTTTACGAATTAAATATAAAATAAAATAAATCAACAAAAAAAAATTTCATATAATTAAATGGACCAAAACGCTGTATCAAACTAATTGTCAAAAACAAACATTCAGATTTTGAAATGTCTTGAGCCTAAAAAGATAGATTGAATAATGTGAATAGGCGCGGCTTGTACAAAGCGGGTGATTTCTTCAACAATACATATCTACAGGCACATGATGCACCGAAAGCGTGAAATTGTATCACGAAGGACAGTGCGGGGAGGGACCCACCACTATAAGAGACATCAAAGCTTTTGTTTGGATTTGGAAGTCGGCATGCATGTGCCAGACCGCTGTACTGGGTACGGTGCGGTTTATTTGCCTCCCGTTATTCGTCGTTTTAAAAGCCATACCACCAACCGGTAATTGTCTAATCACAGTACGCACGCAATATTTGCTCCCTCCTGTTCTTAAATACTACTCTCATAACCCCCACATGGAAATACAAATTCCAGCTGCCATTTTGTCCCAATCTTCTCATTGTGAACAAATTCCTATTGACTTTAACCAATTTGCATAATGTGGACAGAACTGTCGCTAGCTAGCTACAATTTGAGGGAACTGGGGATGGAATGCAACTGGTGTTTTCTTTCTACACCCAACGCATCTAATCCAATATACACATTAATAAATAAATAACAAAAACGGAGATTATACCAGTATTATTTTCATTAGCACGATTTAGGTGGTTTGTGACTTCAAATTTTACATTTTCATTAGAAAGCCAATCCTTTTACATTTTAAATTGGAGAAATTAAAAAGATAAGAGAAGAAGGAGAAGCTACAGCAGAAAGAAGGGAAAGAGCTACATCCCTTGCAACAAATTTAATTAACTTGTTGATTATGCGCACCCCCGGGGAGCAAACCCGACCCTTCCACCAGCTAAATCGTAAATAACCCTGAATCCTTGTTGCTGGATATTCCCAATTATTGACAACCCGCTCATCGTACCGGCAAAAGCAAAGCAAAAGCTGCCGTCACTGTCAACAGGTATCAGATAATTCGACGCCGGCAACGATACATCAGCACCACGGAAATGCAACACCACCGTCGGAACTTTAACCTCCGTCTTTCCAGACAAATCAAAGCACGTGTCGAATAGAGAAAACTCGGGTGCCCTTTTTAAATTGGAGGCTCCGGCTCGGAAAGAGTCACGAAGGGCTATATAAGCGGGTCGGGTCAAACGTGTTACAGAAGTGCCCGAATCAATTATGACACCACCGCTCCCAGTCTGGTCAAGTTTGAACAGAGAAGCGGTGATACCGGGGACACGCGTCCCACCGACACTGATCCCAAGGAGTTCAACGTAGTAAAATGTGTCCAGCTTGGGATTCGAGATCAATGGAGTGAACCGGGCGGTTCGAGAAATTGCGGAGTCACCGAAAACCACCGAAGATGGTTTAGAAGAAGCAGACCTGTCTACCAAACAGTAGGAGAACTTTCGATTGAAACGGCGACCACTCTGGCTCGGAAAAGATAACCTCCCTCGCCCAAGTCCCAGCAAGCCAGCTGCACCAACAAATAATCCTTCGTTATCGTGACCACATCCGAGCGCCACGCGGCTGACCCTTGTGCGACGGAAGGTCAAAGTTTCCGTGGAGAAGTCGCCTAAAGTGAAAGAGCCGTCACCGTAGGAGACTTCGTACATACAAGTCTGCTTCTTTGTGTTACAGCCAGGAGAATCAAGCCTGTGACACAAGGGAGATGCACAAGAGATCCCAGCAAAAGACCTAGACTTACTCGGGTCGAAAACCGGATCGGCCTGAGAGTAGCATTTCTTACAAGGAGCACACTGGATCCAAACAATGTCACTTCCAGTATCCAGCACCATGTAAACATACCTTGGAGGAGTACCAACGCCTATGCGAGTGAAGTACTCGCCACTGCCTTGCGCGAGGCCGGATATCACGGAGCTGCTAAACCCACTTCTGACAGGCCCGGCGGCTGCTGCGGTGGATGCGGCGAGAGATGACAGCCCTTCAACGCGTGAAGCATCACGCTGCAGCCTCAGTCCGAAGAGTTCCTCCGGAGTTCTGTTCAACGATAATGCGTCTATGTGATGTAGCTGAACAGAGAAGGTGGTGGACTCTGGTGCATCTGTTTCGGTGAAATCGGCTGCGGTTACTGTTTCGGTGTCGGACTCGGAGTCTTGCCACGAAAGAGTAGGCTGGGTAGGAAGGGTGTTGAGGACTAGGGTTTGGTACTGAAATTGGGTCGAAAGAGAAGTGGAAATATTCAGAAAAATGAAGAAGGAAAATAAGAGAAGGGCATTTCTCGCTGTGCTGCCCTCCATGGAAAATACAGAGAAAGTAAAGTGTGGAATGGAAAGAGAAAAGGACGAAGAGATTTGCAGAGGTGAGAGAGTTTAAATAATCGGAAGCATGAGTAGGAAAAGCATTCTGCAGTAGAGTTATCATTTTCTGCCGGGGAAATAGCAATTTTTTTTTTTTCATCTTATTTCAAAAAAAAAAAAAAGAACGTAAATCTTTACTGTTATTAATGTAGAGCTTTGTTTGTTTCGCATGATTACACTAGAACATAAAATGCTTTTTTAAAATTTGTAAATATGGTTATAATTAAATTTGTTAATTTATTTCTTTTTTATTCGAATTCGAGATACCAATTAAATTAAAATGTATTGATAATTTGTTTCTTTTTCAATATCAAATAGAAATTCAATCTAATATAGAAAAATATAATATATTTAATTTTACCGATTGTTTTTTCCAGTTTTATAATTTGTGAAAAAAGGGAAAGAGTAAGTGGAGGTGGATAGATGTAGATGAAGATGACGAAAATACATCTTTAAAGGAGGCGGCGAAAAAAAAAGTGGAAACTTGAAAGACAAAAATGCGGTGTTGTGGATGTCACAGTTGGGTAAAAGTTGGGGGATGCACCAGTTGAAGTTAAATTAATGCATTACAATCAAACAGATGTCACTTGCGAGTACATAAACCCAGCTGGCCTATTTGGACTTGCGGTGAGTTAAAACTTAAACTGTGATGGAGCAAAGAAAAATATAAACATGAGAGAGAAAAATATTTTTTATTTTTATTTTTAAATATTTGGATAGATGGAAAATGAGAAAGAGAAAAATAAAAAAATATTTACACAAGAGAAGAAAAATAAAAAGTTGAGATAAAATATTTTTTATTTTTCATTTTCTCTTAAAATATAGAAAAAATATGAAAGTTTGGAAAAAAAAAATACTTATAAACATTACATTCTACTTTTAATTATTATAGAAAAACATTTAATATTTTATAAAATAATATGAAAAAAATAAATATTATTTATAAATTATTATTTTATTTATATTATTTCAATCTAAAATATGATTAAAAAAATTTTTCCATATTTTTTCTCTTTAAAAAAAATTTTCTAAATACCATGAAGAGAAAAAAAAAAAAAAAAAGAAACATTTTTCCTTTCCTCAAACAAGTTGTTAAAGGCGTCGTTCCTCTGCGGCTCTGCCTCTGGTCGCCCAATTCACATTATGACTTATGGTTGATGGTTGGTGATTTATAGATACTAAGGGTTAGAGCTGTCACGGTGCGATTATACAATACAGTACAAATTTAAATAAATATAAATTTGAACTTAAAAATATAGATTATACTGTATTAATATAATTAAGATACGAAAAAAAATCGTATTATAAACAGATTTTATCTGCTTAATCTGTTAAAATATAATTAAATACGATTAAAAATAAATAAAAATTTTAATTATTTTAAAGTCAAATTATATAAAATATTTAAATATATATTATAATATTTTAAATATTTATATATAAAAAATTTATAATACACTATATTAAAATTAATTGTATTAATATATTTTATATATAAGTAAATATTGTTCAGCTATTATTTTAATAATTATATTAATATGCATGTATAATTGTGTCTTATATTATATATGTATATGTGTAGATATATTTAATTAACTATATCCAATAATCTCGTATCGTATAACATGTACATAAGACACAATATGATTAAAGCGATATGATACAAAATAGGACAAAACATGATACAAATTATTAGCTCTAGTTAGGTTGTGGATATAAATAGATTGGATTGTTTACAATCAATTAATTAATTTATGATCTATTTAATTTATTATATTCATACCTATTTAATTCTAACTTATCTTAATTAATCCATTTAATGTATAAAAATGATATATTTAAAAATTATTCAAAATTTGAATTTTATTTTATCAATTTGTGACTCTAATCGGATGAATTTTAATATAAAATTTTACTCACAAACTTGTCTTATATGCCCTACATTTCGGTGTATTCAACTCATAACTCGCTTGTTGGACTAAAAAATTATAAAATTACGATTTTAACCTTCTTATCGGTATCACTTGATAACTTAGTGTCACAATTAGACTCTGATTGTATACTAATTATTCATTTTTTGCTTTTCTTATCAGTCTCACTTGTATACTAATTATTCATTTTTTGAATTCATAGTTAGATTCTGATTGTATTGGGGCTATTTCGATCATAGTAAACTTAATTTTCAATCGTCTTGACTCATTTGATTTCAATTTATGTGCATCAATCAGTATTCCAAATAAACAAATATGACAGTTTAAATGTGTAATTATTTTTTAAAAAAATTTATATTGAAAACTTTAAAAATTAATTTTTTAACCGTCAAAATAATAATTTTTTTAATAAAAACAGTAATAAATATATTAACTACAAAATTATACAATTTATTTTTTATTAATAAAAATTTTTTTAAAAATGATATTAAAAAATTTTATGTAAACATATCAAAATAGCTAAAAAATTATTAATACTTTAAGTAGTTTTTTTAAAAAAGAAATTTAATTTGGTGTAAAAAAAGTTAAAAATAAATAATTTTTTTTTAATTTATATATGAATTTAAATGTATATCCATATCCAACTCTAACTTATCCATATATTAGTAGGTTAAAATGAATTGAACACATTTATGATCAATTTGTATTTGAACTACCAATTTATAATTCATATCCTAATTTAAATGAGTAGATATTAATGGATTAATGAGTATGAGTTGGACTTGCCACCCTAACAGATAGCAATGTCCACATTGAGGATTACACTATTAAAATCATAGTTTTTATTTATTTATTTTAAAAAATAGCATATTTAGTTTCTAAATTTTATAAATTTATAATATTTTAAATTGAAAATTGGCTTAAATTTACAATAACAAAATTAATTCGATAAGTTAAAAATCAATTGAAAATTTTTCAAAATGAAAGAGTTCATTGAATAAATTTTGTTGTCCGTTATTAAAGAAATAAAAATTTAATTATACAAATTCATAAAATTGGGAGAATACAATAATTTATTTATTTAATATATTGGTTAATGTAGAAAAATGTGGATGTTTATGAAGCATATTGCTTGTTTAGTCGGTGTCGTAGCATTTCTTTCATCATTTTATTAATTTTTTTTGCCATGTTCATGTATCGGCTCTAATCCATTATTATGTCTCAATTTGCTTCATGTTTTTGCAAGTCAAGAGGATGCTTCATAGTTCTGTAAATAATTGAACATTAATTGATGAAATATATTCACCATTATTATTATTATTATTGAATAGATGCCAAATGAATAAGAAAAAGAAAATAATAAAATTAAATATATGATTTAATCCTTAAATAGTCACATATTGATCAATAATTCTAACACCATCGAAAATATTTTTATATATATTACAAACTTTTTCGTTTTCATTAATAAACTTTAGTTTAATGAAATTAATTTAATTATCAGGATTGTAAGATCTCGTTATAAATATGACATCAAAATTTATTTCTCTTTTTTTTTTTTTTGTAAAATGGTGGGGAGGTGAATTGTTACAATAAATTCATGTATGGTTTAATTGCTTTACAAAAGTAAGAGAAATGCCAAATGCCCAAACTATGATAATAATAAAGGTCACCGAAGATGGTTGAGAAACTCTAAATACTAATCACACTTTTCATGCTCTAGTGGCTTTGCCCATTTGCTTCAATCTGACCTCTTTACCTCTTAAATATTTCTCTACCTCATTCACGTAACGAAGGCGTTTGATGAGCGATCATTATTCATTTAGCCATGGAACTCACCTGTATTTGAAATCAGAGACAAAGCCAGAATCACGTAATTGGAGAGATAAAAAAAAATTTTATATAAGATTTGAGGGGTAAAATACAAATTTTTAAAGGATTTTATTGAAAATTTTAAAAAATATATATATATAAATAAATTTTTTTGGACTTGAGAAGGCCTGGCCTATGTGAACTCCCCTTGTCTTCGTCCTTGTCTGACATGGCAATAGCAAGTAATAGAGTGGCACGTGTCATACTTGCTAACTATCTAAAAGAGTCTCTTGATTAAAAAAGGCGGGCATGTGGTAAGGTTCCAAATGAAATGGTTTACATGAAGAACCTAAAAGGACATGAGTACATAGATTTACAAGAAATGCGGAAAAAACATTCAGATCTGCCTACGGGATGTTTGGCTGGATGCATACATATTTCATCATTTACTCAAAAACGACAGTCTTATTACAAACTTAACCCACAAGTTGAAATACATTAATCACATCATCAATTTGAGGCACATGTTAGTAGGCCCTATAATTTATTATTATTATTATTGTTATTATCCTGTACAGATAGATCTATTAACCAATTCAATCATATAATGATATATATTTAATTATTTTATTTTGATTGGTCGATATAAAAATAAAATAATTAAATATATATTATTATATAATTGACTTAATATAATAAATATGATCTATTTAAAAATTTTTCCGAAAAATGCTTTCTAGCCCATACATTTTTACCAAATTGTCCTTTTCTTATTTGATTTCTCACCTTGTTTTCTCTAACCTCCAAATAATGACTCAAATTTCATCTCTTTCATGGCAAATAACATGTTTTAGATGCTCTATTATCCACCTGTCTATTTTTACAAAATTACCTTTATTGTTTATTTGATCAATTATTGTTTATAAGTGGCAAAAATTATCAACACAAAAAGAAATCTTTTTCATAATAATTCATAAAAATTGAGTTCTTAAGCAAATTAGAATTTAGGATTTAGAGTTTAGAATTTTAGGGTTTAGAGTTTAGGGTTTAGGATTTAAGATTTAGAGTTTAGAATTAGGATTTAGAGTATAGGATTTAGAATTTAGGGTTTAGATTTAGGATTTAGAGTTTAGGGTATTGGAAGTTTAATGATAAAAGATTTTTTTTATATAAATGTTGAAAAAATTGTGATTATGAGTTATTTTGAGAAGATAATTCGGGTGAGTTCCACAACTCGATTTTGGGAGAAAAACCAGGAATATGTGTTTCTTGACATGAGAACATAGGAATACATTAATTAATGTATTCATATGTTCAAAATAGAGAATATGTGAATAGAAATTAAAGTTCAAAGTAAACTTTTTGCTAAGGAGATATAAAAAAAAGTGAAAGTGAGAATTGTTTGTCTCACATCACTAAAATGTGAAATTAGACTTACATTTATTTATTAAGATGCATTCTTACACGGGTAAGAAAGTATCATGGAAGACTCTCTCTCGTGTGCTCAGGCGTAGAGAGATGCAAATTCATGGTCCGGAATAGGCCAATGTGCAATCTGCGTTTATGAATGTCGGTCCATCTGCAGTATGGCTAATCCATGCCTTCTTGTGGGCAAAATCTCTTTCTTTTCTTTTTTTCTTCTTCTCAAGAATAACCATTTGAAATCTGTTGTATCCTAAAAGACAAAAGCTAAGTGAATTTGTTTTAAGAATACTGTGTAAAATACATAACTCAAATTTGTTCTTCCTTTTCACTTGTCTTTATATTGGAATATTGAATTAACAATTTTTTCAATTGTTGTTCTCCTAACAATAAAAACAAATATATCAATTATTAAAGAGTAAAAATGAAATAATTGAATAAAAGAATTAAAAAAAATAGACGGATTATATAAAGAGTGTTTGAGAATACCGGTGAGAGTTCTAAAAAACAATAGATAAACTTCTGTGTCTAACATTTTCTGACACGGTGACCCAGTGGTTCACAAATGAGCTTTCTTTTAGGCCAATTTGTACAAGGTTGGTAGCACACGCACATAATTGAAGTGAGACAAAATAGTTGGCTCAGGCCTTGGTGACAATTAGGTAAAGTGGATCTGCGCAATTGCTCACCGCTAATGGCTCACCTACCAGATTAAAATTAAAATGGCTTCTCCTCTCTTTATCTCTGTGTAACACAGTGAAAATTATTGAAAAGAGAAGAGAAAAAGAAAAGAAAGTGAAATTATGCGAGTCCCCTCTGAGAAAAAAATAAAGCATGAGCCAGAGAAAAGGAAAAATGGACAAATCAAAGTTAGGAAATAGATAATTTGTGAGAATTTAACTATTTTCGATTCTATACAATAACTAAACCAAACTTTTTCTACTATCAATTTGCATATAAATAAGAGGTGTCATCTAAGATGAAATCATGAAACGGTTTTACATAAAAAAAAAAAATTCTTAGATTCAATATATTACGTAGATTAATCCAATCATACTTACATATATTTAATTGTTATTTTCACATTAAGTATCTCTGTATAATTTATTAGACTACAGCTGATATGGTAGAACGAATCTACCTAAAAATTTCTTTATACAGAAAAAGGCTTCCAATAAGATAAAGTGCCATCTAAGATGAACAATATAATATTACCTACCTTGCCTAGTTTTGCAATAGAAATTTGTTAAAAGGGTATAACCGCGTGGGGCAAGCATTTATCTAAAGCAAATGAAAAAAATAGAGTAAGCAGATAATAAAGTGGAACCATAGCCTGTAAAGAGCAATAAAGTCAGGCATGATATATGTGGAAAAGAAAATAAGACACCAAACAGCGGTTGCTTGCACTTTATCGAGTTAAAACCAGAGTTAAAGATATTTCTATCCAATCACAGTATGATGCCAATCCCACGGTTGATGTCACTAAACTCAAGCTCAAAAAGAACAAACTTTCTTTTTTTTCAGTCAGTCCGGAAACTATCTTGCTTAGAGCACAAGCACTTCTACTCCTATCAATCAAACAGCATATGAAAACATTAACGGGCCCAGCAAAGTGCTCAAACATATTAACAAATAAATTAGTTTCTCGAAGAAGAAGAAGCAGAATGAGAAAGCCCCCAAAAAGTAAAGGATTTTCTCGCCAAGACATGCTCCAACAAGAGAAAATTCACAGGCCAAGCCACCTACAACTAATCATGTATAAAAAATAATAACTATTATACAAACATGGCAGGTTGTCATTGACTTGGCCCATGAATTTTTTCACGGACCTAATCTAAATAAGTGTTTTCCAAAAATAAATACCAAATAAAATCAGCCATATGCGTGTCTACCTGTGGCAACAATTACTTATGCATGATGCTACTGTCTCTGTCAGGATATTTCTTAAAATGAGGTAATTAAAAATTTTATTTACAAATTTATAGTAAAATTAAAAATATTTACAATTTTGTGATACGGTGCGCCAGTTCAAATGGCAAGCATGACTGTGGTGCGCCATTTGAAGTAGCGCGCGGCCACGTGGCAAAGTGCGGTGGCTCACCGTGCGCCATGTGGTACTGTGCGCCAGTTGAACTGTGCGCCAGTTGAACTATTATTACCTAAATTTTAATTATGTATCTTTAAATTCTAAATACTTTAATTTAATATTTATTAATTTAATTTACTTAATTTTCATTAAGTATTACTTAAAAAAATAATTAATAAATTTTAATAAATAAATTTAGTAAATAACAAATTTTACGCATGG
>CATIWF010004455.1:0-12190 GCA_949630135.1 Balakata baccata | reverse complement strand
TGATGTATGTTCAAGCCATCTCCCTAGTGGTTTCATCCTCTCATCTTCGCGTGGATATTGTTAGAGACAATCCTAGATTGGATTGTTGTGGTTTGCTACAACCCAACAAGGTGAGAAGTTGAAGAAAAATCAAGAAATTATAAAGTTATAAATTCTGAATTTTCTTTGGTTAAATTAGTTTTAATTGGCACATGAAAATCCTTTGATTCGGGTTTTGAAAATTTTTATTTTCCGCTGCGTTATATGTATGTGATATATTATTTTTAAATAATTTAAATAAATAATAATAATTAATTAAATTAATTATTATTATTATTATTATTATTATTATTATTATAATTACAAGTACTTAGTGCCAAAATACTGTCTAGTCAATTTGTCTACTTTAATTTAACTATGCTAAATTTTCCTTTATTTCAAATATAGTCCTTTATTTAATTTCATTTTCAATATCTTGTGTCCATATTTAAATTATAGCTAGACACGTACGACTTGATCCTATTGCGATAAACCGACCCGTGTCAAGTTTATCTCGTGAATACGTTCACGCCAAAATCTCCACGTATGTATGTGTGTCGTGTGACAGACATTTATAAAATAAATATATTCAAATAAAATGCATGTGATAATGCATGTATAGATGGTCAAGAATGTTACAGTTTGGTTTCTGCTTGATTTAGATTTGTCATGGAGAAGATCTAGAAGTAGAGTGAGATTTATCTGCAAATCTAACCTCAAGTTGTGATTTTAGCTAATTCAATTTTGGAGATTGTAGTTGTTATTGCTTGGTCAAACTCTCAGCCTATTCATTAGTTGATTATGTGATTATTGTGCTATGGAGAAAGAGGAGGAGGAAGAGGAGATGGAGGGGAGAGAAAGAGGAGGAGGAAGAGGAGAGGAGGAGAGGAGAGGAGAGGAGGGGAGGGGAGAAAATTTTATTAATTTTTAAATTTAACTCTTCATTTTCTTAAAATTATAGATTTGCTCTTGATTTATCTGTTTTTTTTACAAAAATATTTCCAGTTGCAACGTATGTTTAAATTACTAGTTTCTTGATCAAAAAGGTAATTTTGAAACAAAAAACATTGCCTAGGTATTTTTATGTAATATTTGATAGTTTGTACCAAAATTGTTCATGATCTCAAAGTTTGGATTTTTTTTTTTGGTAATTAAACTTAAATAAATATATGATAAAAAATTTACCAACAAAAATGACTAATAATTTGAGAAAACTAAAAAGAAAAAAATATAATTAATTGAAAAACAAAATGAACTTTTATTTAAAAAATAAAATAATGTGTGCTAGATAAAATATGAATATATAATTTGATAATAATTGATCTAAAATAAACTGTAGACAAAATATTAAATATAAGATAATAATTAGTATACAATATAATTTAATATAAATGTTTTCTAAAAAATAAATTGTGCTTATTAAAACAATTAACAAGCAGCTAGAGTTTTAAGCCAATTAATGAAAAAAATGTTGACCCTAACTTTATTTTAGTTTTGTTGTATTTTGCCACTAAGCAAGGATGCCTATTCAGATATCAAGGAACTATACCCTACTGAAGCATAGAAAACGCAAATAGTCATGTTTTTAAGCCACACTTTTTTGTTTAATTCAACTTTAAAAATTTGTATTTTCTGTTCTTATTTTTACTGTAGGTTCTATTACAGTTTTCTCATTTATGATGCTGAATTCTTGGTGTTGTAGATTTATGATTTAGAATGGAGTATTTTGATAATTTGATGTTGTAATTTTTTGAGAAAATTGTTGCTATAGTTAGCGGTATTTGCAAATCAGTTTGGTGCAAATTAAATATAACATTCAATCTAATTCATAATTTTGTGTATTGACCAATTCAATCCAAACCATAATTATATATTATAGTGGATCGGTTTGCAGTTTAATTTTATATATTTTTTTAATAATAATAATAATATCTTACAAATATCTATAATATGCCAAAAAAAATCATTAATTTACTACATAAACTACATAATAGCAAGATATAGTATGAAAATTACAACAACAATTTTCTCAAAAAAATATAACATTATCAAAATACTACATTCAATATAAGGAATCTACAACAACAACATGATCAAAATACATTAGGATTTGTAGCTTATAACTTTGTATATATATATAAGGTTAAACCATAGTGCCACTTTTCGTTTCAGCACCACATATTTTTTTATGTATTTTTTAATTTTGTTAAAATAAACAACTACATAAACGCATTATGAGAAATTTCAACTTTTTTTCTGGACTCAAACACAATTCTATGTAAACTTAGAGGAAAAAGGCATTTTGTTTTAAATTTTTGACAATTTGAAAAATATATGCTACTATTTTCTATGTATAAATTTCATAACAATAATATATTTTTCACAATTGCATAAATTATTGTAGTGATTATATAAATTTCATAACAGTAATATATTTTTGACAATTTTATAAATTATTGTAGTGATTATATTTGAAAAGCATTACTTTGCTTATATTAATTCAAATTTAATAATTGTATTTATAAAATAGAAGAATTATACATTTATAAATAATCTATTAA
Source organism: Balakata baccata (assembly GCA_949630135.1). Lineage (NCBI taxonomy): Eukaryota > Viridiplantae > Streptophyta > Magnoliopsida > Malpighiales > Euphorbiaceae > Balakata > Balakata baccata. The sequence goes on along the minus strand of CATIWF010004455.1, from coordinate 9,611 downwards.
TTTTCTAATTATGTAATGTCTTTTTATAATAAAATATAGACTACCATATTTTTAGTTCTTTTGATAAGATAATAATAAATTTAATAATATATTTGTTAGAGAGGTGCTCTAAAAGTAATCACCTTTAGCATTTATTGTACAAACTCATTTTATATGAATAAAAGACATTTTCAATTAATTGATGTTCATTTATATTATAAATTGATAGGATCTTAAATCAATTAATGAAGTTCGTGATATAAATATAGTATGAAGGAAATCACGATGAAATCAATATATTGATATTCCTATCATATGCAATTATGCTTATATCTAAATTATCCGTAGTTAGAATCAACAAGACTAGACATTGTTGATCTGAATAGACTAGCACATGTTATATTCTTTTATTGGATTAAGTAATAGATCTCATAATTTGTAGACATGAGATGTTTAGAGTTAATATGTGGATGCTTACTAGAGTAGTCAAATCTATTGGATGAGTTGCTATAAGACCATCACATAGATTCTCTATTCTATGTTAGAGATAGTCTCATCATATCAATGATGCAAGTATCCTTAGACTTGAAGTGATCAAAGTTATCTTGGATACTGATTCTGTACTTTGACTTCATTCCTTGTTGCCTTAAGAGAGGTCGCTCATAGGGTAGTGATTGGATATAGTTTGAGGTATTCGAAGGTAGTTAAGTAGCCAACAAAGGATCCACCACTCCTAATAGAAGGAAAGTATACTCATGGCCTCTTGTCAAGATTATTACTTGAAAATCTCTAGCTAGAGCAAAAATGTCATGAAAATAGTATTCAATGACATATTGGTAAGAGTAATGAGTCTCAACGATAAGATCTAACATCACTTGGACTAGATGTGAAGTAGTTAGTCTAGTGGGAGATGACACTGAGTCCCTGCTCTAAACTAAGTGGGGGTATAGGAAGGTAAAGGGACGAATTGTGTGGATATTATGGAAAGGTTCGTAGTTAGACCATTGACTTTTTGGTCAGTTAAGGGATCATAATGTGTTGCTAGATATCACCCATGACTTTATTCGAGATCAAGTGTTGATCTAAGTGGCCAACATAATCGGGAACCTAATAAGTCACATGCATTGAAGGTGTGTAGAGAAAGTGAAATGGGCTTTTAGATTGGATCCAAAATAGAGAGAAAATTTGGGTCCGGGCAAAATCGTGAGTGGGAAAGATATATTTATAAGCGTGAATGGTTTCACAATCACGAATAGTCTTTTTGCAATTGTGCTTTTGACTTGAGCGGGATTGTTCCACTCTCGAGCTGTAAAAGGTATTGGACTAAAACCTCTTTTGGTCCCGATCAGGAAAATAGTTTTGCAATCTGGAACCTCGTGATTATGGCTAAATTGCGAGCTCGAAAAGTGTTTCTTGATCACAATTTGTGTATGATAAGAAGCATAATCTAATTAGAAATCTTAAATTGTGGTTTCTAAACCCTAATCTCTTAAGGGACTATAAATAAGCCTCTTTTGAGACAAAGGGTTACTACAACTTATAGAATTACAGAGTTAATTTATTCTTCTCTCTTAAGGTCAATTCTCTGTTACTATCATAAGAGATTATTGCCCACTCATTCCCTTGAAGGTTTACTTCTTTGTGGCTTTGCATGGACTTCCATCAGAGGTAATCCAATAAGGATTACTGTAGTTTGCAACAACTCAGTAAGATAAATCAAAGGACAAGAGCTCTTATTTTAAAGGTAATCATCTTATGAACATAAAGCGATTCATGGTTTGGGATTAAAAATTTTAAACTTCTATTGTCTCTAGATGTATGTGATATGTTTGTGAATCCCAATAATATTTGGGCGCTTTATGAACACCTATAGGGAAAGGATATAATTTTTGAATGAGTTATTGAGGAAATTGAATAATAGTCGAAAGCAAGTAGTGGTTATTAAACTGCTAGGGGCTATAATAGGCTATAAAACTTTAGTGAATAGGCACAAAGTTATGTGGAAACCTGTTTCATAATTCTCAGTCATGAAACTAGACAACGAGTACTATCTAGTCAGATTTTGTGGCTTGAAGATTTCACATATGCATTATCTGGAGGCTCATGGTTGATAAATAACATTATTTAACCATTGAGCCACAATACGATTCACAATGGTTTAGGGTCAGAATGCCATGATTATCAGTAAAGTATTACCACAAAAGTACTCTTCAAGCTATTACACAAGTAATTGGCAAAGTAGTTCATATCCATTATAATATGAAGATTGGAACTCATAAAGAACATTTGCTCATATAGAAAAGGTGCTTGATTTGTTAAAGCTGCCAGTAATAACCACTTAAATTCAAGGTAAGGACTAATCAATTTGATATGAAGGACTACCCATTAGTTGCTATAGATGTGGGTTTTATAGACATGAAGAAAATGATTGCCAAATGGAACCTCAACAACCAAATGATCACCATCTATATGATTTAGTGAATCACTCGAAATGGCATGAACTATCACCTAGGAAGCATAAACACGCTAAATGGTCAAAGTGTCGGACACATAGATACGCATCAAACATATGTTGAACACGCCATGTGGCGTGTCATTGACCAGATAGGAGGTCAAACAATTTGGACACGGCGGGACAAGGCTAGGCTGATTCTCTTTGGTTTTTTTATGATAAATTGATGGGTACAGTTAGAAAGTCCATAAGCTTAGTATAATCTAGCTTTTTTTTTTCTGCATGTTTAACCCTAGTTGTTTCCTTCACATCACCGAATGTTGGACCATAAGATCTGGCCTCCCCGTCATCATCATTGTCTACCATGCCATCATTACCAGTTGATCCTTCATCCTTGCTATGAGATTTGCTCTCACTATCACTGGTAGAGCTACTGAGGCTTGCCAAAGTGAAGCGTTTTCGCTTGATTGGTGAAAAGCCACAATTGCTTAAAGTTCCTCTAGATTTTTTTTTAGCTCCTTTATACTTTTGTCTCTTGACTCTGCTAAAGTGAAGCTCAAGATTGCATTTTTTATAGTATTAGAGGTTAGTAGCTTTGAAATTTAATTTAGTCCCTTTGAAATTTAATTTAATTTTTATTTAGCATAACAAGTTAAAGACAGACTCAAACCCATATTTAAGAACACTAAAAAAATTAATTTACTTTCTTCGTAGTTATAACTTATAACAAAGGAAGAAATTAATCAATCACAATCAATACCCAAAACAAGATATATCAGTACAATATTGAAGTATAAACAACTACCCATCGATTGAAGATTGTGAATAGGTTAAAGTCTAGTATGCCTATTCTAGTTTCTTAAGCTCAATCCAACTTTACGCTAGGTAGACAGATAATAGAAAATATCGTCGTGGCTTAGGAAGTCATGTATAGTATGTGATCTAAGAAGGGTAAAACAGAGTTCATGGCTATTAAAGTGCACTTAGCAAAGGCATATGATAAAGTTAATTGGAATTTTATATGGGAAACATTATTGGATGCTAGAATTCCTGTCTCCTTATCTCAATTTATTCCAAATTGTATTAGCATAACCTTTATGTAGATAAAAAATATGGAATGGCTTTTTGTCGAAAGATTTCCAGCCTACTAGAGGGTTGAGATAGGGAGAACACCTCTCCCTTTTCATGTTTGTCCTTTGCTTGGATGCCTTGCTTACGGTATTCAACGAGTTGTCAATCAGAATATTTGAAGGCCAATTCAATTATGTAAGAACGGTCCTCCTTTATCTCATCTTTTTTAGCAAATGATATTATTTTATTTGCCAATGCTCGGTTGGATCAAATGGAAGCTATTACAAGGATTCTAGATCATTTTAGCGTTAGAAAAAGTGCTCTAAAGGAAATCACCTTTAATAGTCATTATACAAACTTATTTAAGTAAATAAAAGGCATTTTTGTTATTTGATGTTCATTTATATTATGAATTGATGTAGATCATTAAATCATTAATAAAGTCCATGATACATAATATAGTATGAAGGAAATCATGATGAGATCATGATATTGAGATTCCTATCATGTGTAATTATGTTAGTATCTAAACTATCCCTAGTCATATGATCAACAAGACGGGACATTGTTGAACCAGATATACTAGCACATGTTATACTCCTTGATTAGATCAAGTAGTGGATCTCATAAGCTGTAAATATGAGATATTTAGAGTTAACATGTGGATTCTTGCTAAGAGTAGTCAAGTACATTGGATGACTTGCTATGAGACAATCATATGGATTATCTACTCAAATGTCAATTATAGTCTAATCATAGCAATGGTGCAAGTATCCTTAGACTTAAGGTACTCAAGGATATTTTGGATACTGATTCTATGCTTTGACTCCATTCCTTGTTCCTTATAGAGGTCGCTCATAGGGTGGTGATTGGGTACATCGTGAGGTATTCAAAAGTAATTGGTAGCTAATAGAGGATTCACCACTTCTAATAGAGGGAGTATATACCCATGGCCTCTTATCTAAATCATTACTTGGAATCTCCAGCTAGAGTGGAAATGTCATGAAGATAGTCCTCAATGACATGTTTAATAGAGTAATGAGTTTCAATGACAAGATCAATATCACTTAGACTAGGTGTGACCTAGTCAATCTAGTGGGAGCTAACATAAAGTCCATGCTCTGAATTAAGTAGGGTATAGAATGGTGAAAGGACGAATTGCTTGGGTTATTGTCTTTGGAAAGGTTTGTAGTCAAACCACTGACTTTCCGATCAATTGGAGATCATGATACTTTCCTAGATATCGCTCATGAATTACTCAAGATCAAGGAACCTAACGGGTCACACGCTTTGAAAGTGTGAAGATAGAGTAAAATGGTCTTGGAAAGGATCCAAAATATGAGAGAAAGATTTGGGGCTAGATGGTGTCGCGACTGTAGAAAAGGTTTCCAGGAATGAAGTCACTAATGGGTTGCAAGCTCATGCATGCTTGCCCCCTTTCCCCCTGTAGCCCCAAAATCCCTATTTTCTTGTTCTTTTAATTTTTGAATAGTTTTGGGGTGTGAGTGGAACTCTAAACCTTAGGGTGCTTTGGAAACATATATATAAACTTTTTCCATTAGAAAATTAATTAGCCTCCATATAATTAGAAGTTAATTCTCCATACACACTCTCTTAAGGACATATCACCTTGCTAGCACAATGTGATTGTTCTAGCCATTGCCTTTGAGGTTTCCATCCTCGTTTCTTCAAATGGATCAACATTAGAAGTGATCCTACCCTTAGATTGTTGTGGTTTGTGACAACTCGACAAGGAGAAAAGGGGGAACAAATCAAAGAACTTAAAGGTAATCATCTTTAAACTATGTTTGGTTAATTAGTTTTGATGGCATAAGTAGAATCCTTTGATTCGGATTTTGAAAAATTTTATTTTCCGCTGCATTTTCTATATGTGATACATATTCAAAACCCATCATTTAGTGCAGGTTCTGGATAGCTTGTGAGCATATATAAAACTCAAGTGTTCTTTTACAATAATGTCTACACTACTTTGAAGAGAGAAATGAGCAATAAGTTAGGGTTCGGAATAATGGATGATCTGAGGAAATATCTTAACATTCCTTTTTTACATACTTGAGCTAGTTGGGCCACTTATCACTATATAGTGGATAAAGTCCATAAGAAACTATCGGGTTGGAATGTTATAAATATCTCCTTGGCTGGTAGAGTGACTTTGGCACAGTCTGTGTTATCATCTCTTCCAATTTACATGATATAGAAGGCTAAATTATGATTTCAGTTTGCTAGGATATTGAGAAGCTAGTTTAGAATTTTATACAAGGTAACAATCAACAACATAGAAGAATATTTTTAGTTCCTTAGGAGGTGGTGATTAAACTTAAGGATAAGGGTGGTATGGGTTTGAAGTCTGTAGAAGAACTAAACACTGTCCATTTCATGAAACATGCTTGGATGTTTTCTACTCAAAAGGATAAACTATAGGTTAAGGTTATTGAGACTAAGTATAAAGCTAGTTGTGATATCTCCACTTATATTATTGTGCCTCAGAATAGCTCTATCATTTGGAAAAATATTGGAAATGTCTTGTCTGACATGAGGAAGAACATAATATGGTATGTTGGTAATAGTGATCATGTCAAGTTTTGGATAAATTTTTGGATACTTGGTTATCGTGGTCTCTCTGATGAAGTTATAAGCGAGATTTATGAGGATGAATTAGGTAGATATGTCTCCTCTTATATCATAGCTAATGGAAACTGGAATTGAGATTTATTAGGTCATAAAATGCCTAATAACATATTGCTTCTCATTGCTGCTACTATCCCACCGAGAAAAAAAAAAGGATGAATGATTTTTTCTAGGCTCTTAATGCCTTGAGAAAATTTTCCATTAGATCAGTATATCTTAGTCTTACCACAAATTTTATAGGACTATACTTTTAATTGGTAAAAAATTTGGCAATGGCAAGGCCCATAGAGGATTGACATGTTTCTTTATTTGTTGATTCATGATAGTATTTTGACTAATAGTGAGCGAGTTCGAAGTTGTTGTCTAAACAATCACCAATTCATCCCCCCTTCTTAGTGATTGTTTGGACAACAATTAGTATTAGAACAAAGTCTAGCATTCAAGCTTAATCAGCTTTAGGAAAGATCGTAAATGGCCAATGAAGTATTCCAAAGCCTAAAACTATTCTTTGATGGGTCTGCTTATGCTTTATAGAAGTTTAGAATGGAATGCTATTTGGATAGTGAAGAAATTGACGTATGGGATAGTGGTCACAAGGAGTGGAGGCTCTAACAAAGAAGAACACCAAAGGCGAAGATGTGATCCTTCCTAAGGATGAGTGGCTCAAACCACATAAGAGAAAAAAATGGCAAAAACAAGGAAGCCATGACCATTCTAGTAAGTTTTCTTTCTCTTAAATGATGTGGGAGAGTTCAACATTGTCTTATTGGACATAGCATATAGAAGACCTTAGAGAACTATCACGAAGGCACCAAATAAGTCCATTCAAGGAAGATTCAACTTCTCATAAACGAGTATGAACTCTTCAAGATGAAGCAAAATGAGTCCATCACCGAGATGGCTAACCTCCTCCTTACCATTATTAATGGTAAGAAGAAGTATGGAAGACATACCAGCCTTAAAGATGTCAACAACAAATTCTTGAGAAGTCTTCCTATAAGAGATTATGATTCAAGTGTGTTGGGTATTGAAGAAGCCAATGAGGACTTATGCACCATTCCCACCAATGTGCTTATTAGAAAGCTTCTTACTTATGAGATGACTCTTACTAGGGATGAGGAGCTTGAAGTGGAAAGGGAGAATAGGGCTTGAAATGGAAACAAAGAATAAGAAGCCCCTTGCATTCAAGGCAAGCACTACCTCCTCTGAGACTCAAGACATGGATCTCATTAGTGATGGTGAGGTAAGTGAAAAAGAGGATAAGGAGATAGCCATGCTATCTAGAAAGATGAAGAAGATGATAATCAATAAGTAAGGGACTATTAAGAACTATAAGCAAAGAGCCTTAAAGTTCAAAGGCTCCTTATCCAACTTCTACAAGAACAAAGAGGAGATAAAGTGCTATGAGTGTGAGAAGAAGGGTCATATCAAATCCGAATATCCTAGGCTCAAGAAGTACAAGGGCAAATCTCATAAGGATGGTGGAAACAGAGGCCACAAAGCTACATTAGACGACCCTACATCAAGTGATGATGAGGAAACTAAGAAGATGTGGCAAAATTGTGCTTCATGGCTTTAGAGGATAACTCCAATGAGGTTAACTTCCACTTCCTATTCTCATGTTTTAAATTCAGGATGATGATGATGTTGTTGACGATCTCATTGAGGTCTTGAGCTTAGAAGTAGAAAGATACAAAAGAAAATGGTTATTCATAAAAGAAATTGCTCTATACTTAAGGATGATTTATCCAACCTTCAAAAGGTTATAGAAGAGCTAAAAACTTCCAATGCTTCTCTTGAGAAGTCAATAGATGAAATTTCTTCTAGACCTTCAACCGAAATTTTACTTAAAGACAAAAATGTTTTGAAAAATGAGGTTAAGGAGTTGAGACTTTCTATTTCTAAATTTCTCAAAGGAAAAGAGAATTTGGATACCTTCATTGTATCATAAAGACCTCCCTTGGTGAGATGTGACTTAGGATTTAATGAGGCATCATTATCATTATCATCCCCACTTAGCCCTATACTTGAGCTTCGATACCACAAACCTCTTCTCTTGAGGTAGTTGCCTTTAAGGCAAAGAGAAAATCACACAAAAAAGCCCTTACTCAAAGAAAGAGTAGTAAAGGCTCACTTGGCTCAAGAGAAAACCTTAAAAGGCCAACTATGCTTTCTTGTACAAGAGGCATTCACTTAGGAAAGCACCCACTTCACATGATTATATTTGTTATTGCACTTCTTCTTATGCCTCAATCAAGAAGGTTGTGAGGGCAAGAGTCATTCAAGACTAAACAATGCCATTAATGCATGAAGTTTAGGCACATCAACATTCATTGTTTGATTAGAAAATGCCATTGGAATTCTTCTAGGACTAACCCCTAAGGACCTAAGTTTTTTTGGATACTAAAGAACCAAACTTGAATTATTGTTTTATGGGTATGCCTTAAATCCACAAGTAAGGAAAATGTATGGCTAATGGATAGTGGATGCTGAAGGCATATGATTGGAAACATGAGCCTTTTCACATATATCAAACATATGGATAGTGGTAAGTTTACCTTTGAAAATAATACTAATGGTAAGGTAATTGCCATTGGTTCCATAGGACTTGATGGTATTTCAATTATAAAAGATGTTATGCTTATTAATGGTTTGAAGCACAATCTTTTGAATGTGAGTCAATTATGTGATAAGGGAAACTATGTCACCTTTAGCTCTGATGGATGTCTAGTTATCTCTTTGAATGCTCAAGAGATATTCAAAGGAGAAAGAGATGACATTTTTTATATAATTGACTTGCATAAGTTGACTGATGTTTCCTCTAGTTGTCTTGTGTCTACTAGTGAAGTATCTTGGCTATGGCATTGAAGGCTTGGACATGTAAGCATGGATTTAATTCAAAGCCTTAGTAAGGATGAGTTAGTACATGGGCTCCCAAAGGTCAAATACATAAAAGAAGAGACTTGTGAGCCATGCTAAAGAGGGAAGCATCAAAAATCATCTTTCAAGCTTAAGAATATTGTAAGTACCTCTAGACCTCTATAACTCTTGCATCTTGATTTGTTTGGTCCTAGTAGAGTTGCTAGCTTGGGTGGTAAACATTATGCATATGTCATTGTTGATGACTACTCTAGGTGTAATTGACAAATTTTCTTAGCTCATAAAAGTGATGCATTTGAAAATTTCAAGCACTTTGCCAAGAGAGTCTAAAATGAAAAGGCATATTTTATCTCTAAGATTAAAAGTGAAAATGAACTTTTTGAAAACTTTTGTTTAGGAAATGGTGAAGGGTTTTGATCATGTATCACATACATATTACGCAGCGGAAAATAAAAATTTTCAAAACTCGAATCAAAGGATTTTCATGTGCCAATTAAAACTAATTTAACCAAAGAAAATTCAGAATTTATACCTTTATAATTTCTTGATTTTTCTTCAACTTCTCACCTTGTTGGGTTGT
>CATIWF010004449.1:0-21309 GCA_949630135.1 Balakata baccata | reverse complement strand
TTATTATTATTATTATTATTATTATTATTATTATCACTCACATACTCATTATATTTAAGTCCTAATTAGTGGGCGTTACAATTTATTGGCTATTTTGCCTCTAGCAAAGCCTATAGATTCTTTAATAAAAGAACATTGATTGTAAAAGAGTCTATGCATGTTAATTTTGATGAATCCTATAGACTTGATCTTGGGAAAAGTATTTCTTTGAATGATGTTATAGGTTTCATGGAGAATCTCAATCTCAATCAAGTATAACAAGAGATATCCACAAAGAAGAATGACCTTGATAAGGAACAACTACAAGTAAAGGAGCAATCTCAAGCTCAAGAACAAGAGACCAATGAGCTACTAAGGGAATGGAGATATGTAAGAAACCACCTAAAGGAGCAAATCATTGGTGATCCTTCAAAAGGTGTAAGTACTCGTTCAAAATTTCTTGATTCTAATCTTGCTTGTTTATCTCAAATTGAGCTAAAGTCAATTAGTGAAACTTTGGATGATGAGAGTTAGGTGATTGCTATGCAAGATGAACTCAATCAATTTGAGAGGAATGAAGTTTGGACCTTGGTTCAACTACCTAATCATTGGTAGTAAGTGGGTCTATAGGAACAAACTATATGAGGATGGCAATATAATAAGAAATAAGGCTAGATTGGTTGCTAAAGGATACAACCAAGAGGAAGGCATTGATTATGATGAAACATTTGCCCCTATAGCAAGATTAGAAGCTATACGTATTTTATTAGCATATGCATGCCACATGAATTTCAAGCTTTTTCAAATGGATGTAAAAATTGCTTTTTTAAATGGTTTTATATCAAAGGAAGTATATGTTGAACAACCCCCTGGTTTTGAAGATCATGCTTTTCCAAATCATGTCTATAAAGTCACTAAGGTTTTATATGGATTAAAACAAGCTCCTAGAGCATGGTATGAAAGACTAAGTATTTTTCTCTTAAATAATGGATTCTCAAAAAGGCATGTTGACACAACTCTTTTTATTAAAAAACATGAGCATCACACTCTCATTGTTCAAATTTATGTTGATGACATTATCTTTAGGTTTACTAATGATGATTTTTGCTAAGAATTTGTTAAGTGTATGATTAAGGAATTTGAGATGAGCATGATGGGAGAGCTCAAAATTTTCCTTGGACTTCAGATTAAGCAAGGCAAAGATGGCATCTTCATCAACCAATCCAAGTACACCAAGGAATTGATCAAGAAAATTGGGATAGATGAATGTAAGAAAGCCAAGACTCCAATGGGTACATCAATAAAAGTAGACAGAGATGAAAAAGATAAAAATATTGATGAAAAGCTTTATAAATGTATGATCGGTTCACTTCTTTATTTAACCGCCTTTAGACTTGATATTATGTATAGTGTATGCTTGTGTGCAAGATTTCAATCATATCCTAAAGAATCACATTTGAATGCTGTAAAAAAAATTTTGAAATATCTTTATGGCACTATGTATTTAGGACTATGGTATCCTATAAATTCTTCATTTCATATTATTAGTTTCTCAAATACCGACTACGCCGGTAGTCTATTGGATAGAAAAAGCATATCTAGAACTTGTCACTTTATTGGTGAATGTTAGTTTCTTGGCATAGCAAGAAACAAGTTTCGGTTGCCTTGTCCACCGCCGAAGCTGAATATATGGTAGCTGGTTGTTATTGCACTCAAGTCCTTTGGATGAAGCAACAACTCAAGGATTATGGTCATGAAATTGACCACATTCTAATTAAATGTGATAATACTAGTGCAATAAATCTCTCAAAAAATCTCATTCAACATTCAAGAAGTAAACACATTGACATAAGACATCATTTTTTAAGAGATCATGTTCAAAATGGTGATGTAGTGTTAGATTTTATTGACACCGAAAACCAACTGGTAGATAATTTTACCAAGCCCCTAAATAATGAAAGGTTTTGTTTTATAAAAAGAGAGCTTGGTATCTCTATGGATAGTTTAACTCCTTTCTCTCCTAAAAATTCTCAATGTACCTAAAACTCCCACTCGGGAAACACATTTCCCATTTAGGAACAATGTCCCGCTAGGGAAATTATCCCACCCACTCATGACTTCTTGGTTATCAATTTAACCGTTGTAACTCCTCATATCCCACTCGAGAATCCACATTTCCCGATCGAGACACTTGAATATTATTTGACTGTTGCACCTCTTCAAACGTGCACGCTCGGGAAGCCTCCTGTCCCCCTCAAAACTGTGTCTAAAATTTAATTTTTTTCGACTGTTAGAAGGTTTCCGATCGGGAACCCCCATGTCTCGATCGGGACTAACTCAATGGCAACTTTTTGTAACTACCATCAATCAAATTCATCTGCCATAACTCCCATTTAAACACTTCAAATGATAATATACTTCTTCAAACTTTATAAATACCACACTATTTTCATTCTTTTCCTCACTTTTGCATCAAAACTCTTCATCTCTTTCACTTTTTCAACAACAAAATCTCCAAACTCCCTCTCTACTCACCCTCTCAAATGGCACTAAAAGTTGGCACCTAAAAATCAAGAGCCTCCAAAGGCAAAGGAGTGGCTCCATCCTCCCAATTCTCCTCCTTTCAAGATATCTTCAATGCCTTCTCAAGGGAGGAGAAGAAACAGTATGCCAACATCACCGCTAAAAAATTCATCTCCAACCGTACTCTTAATGTTGATGATCTTGACAAATTGGGTGTCAAGGATGAAGTCATTGGCATCCTTGAAGAAATGGGGTGGACAACGTCATGCCCTTTGAAGATGGCCATGATGAACTCACCATTGAATTCCTCTCTACTCTTCAAGTGATCAAAGATCCAAAACATCCTCTCGGCTACTACGGCCTTCAATTTCGTCTCTTTAGCCAGCCATAAGAGATGACAAAGCATCAACTTGCAGATGTTTTTTACTTCAAAAATGAGGGTCTCATCAACACTCAAGTCATGCATCTCTCTCCTCTTGATATGTGGAAAAGCATATCTCTTGAAACCCGTCTTGACAAGCAATCTAATGCCAAGCACATCAAATGCTTTCTCATTTCATCCTTCACAGAATCATCACTTTCACAATCAATGCAAGAAGTGAAAGCAATGAGAAATTCACCCACGAAAACCTTCTCTACCTCTATGCTATAATTCACAATCGGCCTACGAAAACGGCCTATATTCTTCTTGACAAATTTCAATCCATGGCCTCCACCACCAAGGGCACAATTTCTCTCCATGCTCAAATCACTTATCTTGCAAGGTATCTCCATCTCATGATGAATGAGAATTGTGCACTTCTCTTTTCATCTCGCTCTCAATATGAGAGCTTCTTGGACATGCAATATCTCCTCAATTGCAAGGCAATTGGAAGACCATTCAAGGATGTTGATTCCTTTTTCTATGCTTTTGTGGAACATGGTACCCAAAAGGCCACTCAAGAGGCCACAAGGAAGAGGGTAAGGCTTTTCCTAGGAGGAGAAGGTTCAAATGCACAAGAGATGCCTCTACCACCACCTCCTCAACCACAACAATAACTAACCTTGCAAAGTCTTTATAGCTTTCAAATGCAATCCTTCAACACCTCGAGGGATATGATGCAACACCTCTACTTAAATATTCAAAGCATGCAAGGGCAACTAAATCTAAATGTATGTACTCATAGCTTTGAACAAACCCTACCATTTAAGGGGGAGCAAGGCACTCATGAGGAAGAGGAAGGTGTTGTAGAGGAAGAGGAGCTAAGTGATTAAGAAGGAGATGCATAACTTAGCATTTTTTTTTCTTTTCTCTTGCAACTTTAAGTTTTCACATGTTTTTTGTAATACATTTTACTTTATTAATAAAATGGTTTCTTCTTCTCTATATTAACTTAGTATTTCATTTTTTTTATATTGACAAAGAGGGAGAAGAAAAAACATGATAACTATGTGATAACTATACAAAAATTTAACTTTATCAATTATGTTGACTTTTTTACTTTAGTCATTCAATATGTTTTATTCTTTTAAATGATGTGAAACTTTGAATACTTATTATTCAATATGTCAATTTGATTATAGAACTATCAATTTATTATTTTTTCCTAATTTGATTGTCAAAATCAAAAAAAGGAGAGATTGTTAACCTTAGGGTGATTGCTCTATATTTTGATCTTGACAATCAAATTAAATGTTATTAACATCTCCATTAAGTGTTGTTTTGATAGTGTTCAAAGTTTCAGCACATTTGGTTATGAATTCCTCATTGAACTAGTCAAGCATTTCCTAGAGACGCGTAACTCCCGACCGGGACAAATATCTCTTGACCAGGACACAAGTACAGACCGAGAAAAACCATTGTCCTGACTGAAAAAATATTGCTTTCTGATATTTCAAAGTTCCAGTAGCAAAAGCAGACCGGGACAGGTGATGTCCCGAGTAGGACATGTCATTTCCAGACCATGACATGTCATTTCCAGACCAAGACATGTCATTTCCAGATCGGGACAAGTATTTCCCGACCGGAACGCTAGTACAGACCAAGGAAATGCATGTCCAGACCGAGAACCACTACTTTCTGATGTTCCAAAAGTTTCAGTAGCAAAAGCAGACCGAAAAAGGTGATGTCCCGACTGGGACACCTCATTTCCAGATCGGAACATGTTGGAGTCCAATCAAAAAATTCAAAAGGACATGACCATTGAAAAGGGGACACCACCAAAATGTGTCAAGTCATCGTAAAGTCAAAACGACTAAAGTCAAACTGACTTAGGTCCCGATCGGAAAGCAAGGTCCCAACTGGGAATTTTTTGAAGCAAGCAAACCCAAGTCCTCGACTATGGCAACATCGAGCAAGTCCCAACCAGGAAGCAAGGATTCCCGATCGGGAACATTGAATAAAAACTAACCGTTGGATAGTTCAGTCAACCAGAAGATGCCATGTATTAAAATTAGCCAGAAAATATATGTTCCCGACCGGGACCTCTCTCTCTGCAGACATCATTTAATGCACTTGTAAAAGAACGTTAGAAAGAGTTATGGCACCACTTTGTAACGGCTAATTGGTAGATAATCAGTATAAATATCTTACCAAAAGGCCATTTAATAAGAACTAACAACTTTAGAAATGCCAAATCTCTTGCAATTTATTTCTCAATCTCTTCATTAATTGTTTTGTGTAAGGGTTCAAGTGTTAATCTTGAAACACATGGGTTATCTTGTAATTGGGTAGTGTGAGCCAAATTACAAGGAATTGGTTATTGTGTGAGCCAAATTACAAGGAATTGGTTGTTGTGTGAGCCATAAAAACACAAGAGAAATTTGGATTGAGTGTTAGCCTTGGTAAAACACCTAGTTGGGAGTGAGCTAGCTAAAACTCCAAAATTGTAATATAAATGATTAGATTAGTGAATACCCAGTCAAGATTAGGGAGAGGAGTAGAGTTAGTTAATACCAAAACCTCTATAAAATTTGTGTCTTAATCTTCTCAACTTTTTTAATTACTTGTGAGTGCAAGAATTTTTTATCTTCCCCCCACCCTCCCCCCTCTTTGGTGATTGTTTGGGCAACAATGATCGAAATAAATGATTAATGGTGTTAATGCCCATTTTTCTACATGTGGACTAAATTATGACAGATGGTGCATCATTAGGGGGATTATATTACCCAACCTATTATGGTTACTTAGAGAAAGGTGGATGAGAGCTCTTGACTTGGGATTATTGTGAGTAAGGTGACTGAAGATCGGTTGAGTACTCCTATTTCACACCTCGTATTCTGATAGTCCGGGAAATGAGACTTGGGATAAAAATGGAATATAAAAATTAATTAAATGTCATAAGTAAGAGATTAATAAATATAATATTATATGAGTTTCATTCACATGATTTCGGCATGATAAATAGCGTATACATGACATGGTAATTTAAAATAATAAATGATTATATATATATATATATCGCCATTAAAATACAAAGATGATATTACATTTTGGAATGTTCACTTTTTGTATTACATGCATTGGTTATTATGAAGTATGTCATAAGATATATATCATGCACTTGTGTGATTACGTGCTAGAATTTTAATATTTATATGTACCACTAAGTTGAAAACAGCTTAGCGTGTGGATTTCTTGCATGTAGTATCTAGAGCTTAAAGATTGTAGATAGTAGATTTTAAAGTTGATTGAGACAGTTGATAAAGAGAAGATAAAGTTCATACCAAATGAAATACTTTAGACCCGAAATTATGAGTTGGTTATTTCTTACTTTTGTTTTTTATTATGAACATGCATATGGGTTAAATAGACAAGTTTTGTATACTTTAAAGAACATATTTTATATTTTGACACAATTTTATATGTAAATGGTTATATGTAAGCGATAAACCACGTTATTTGGCAATTTTAATTACGTAATATGTATGTACATGAAAGGATGATGTATGTTGGTATTTGGCCTAGACATGTAAGTAGACAGCTATTTCCACATAGAGTATCCTCAATAGTGCTTTTTATTTTAAAGAGCATATTTGTTAGAATAAAGAACATCTTAGAGTATTTTTAAATATAGAGTAAAATTATTTTACAAGTCCAATATACTCTTTATATTTTTACTTTATTTTACTTTATCCTTTATAAATTAATATTTATCAAAAGAAAAAAGAATAAATTACTTTTATTATAAGGAAAGAGAAAGATAACACATCAATAAAATGATAGAATATGCATAAAAAGTGGAAATACATTAATTACAATTAGAATAGAGAGTGAAGTTTAGTTTTTTAGATGTAGATAATCAAATTCACTCTTTATTCTATATTTTAAAAAGGGAAAAATATAAAAAATAGGTATATGGTTTTTAAATTTTGCAACTTTAAGTATATGGTATTTTTGTGCAAAATGAGTATTGTGGTTTATATCGTTAGCAATTTTAAGTATATTCCCCTAACACTCAGAAGAACAAAAAGGAGTAGAGAAAAATCTACACGATAACTTAGAATGACTTTAGTGATTCAAGTGATGAAAAATTAGAGATGAAATTGCCAATTTCATATTTTTAGATGGAGAATAGATGAAATTAATAGTAATCATCCCATCAATGACTTACTTCCTTTTGTTGAATCTATAAATGTAATTCTTGAGACTACTAACTTCCTTTTCTCAATAAGTTTGACATGATAATATAAAATCTTATCTTTAGTAGAATTGTATTCATCTAAAGATTTAGTTAACTTTTTATTAGATATTCTTGATTTCTCAAGTTCTCATTCTGGAGTTCTAACTACTTCTTTACGTAAACTAATTTTAGAAGAATCTTTTTCACACTTATGCATAAACTTTTCAATAGCATGCATCATGTTATCACCTGATTCTTTATCACTTGAATTACTAGAGTCATTTCAAGTTGTTTTAAAGACTTTACTTTTCTCCTTCTTGTGCATCTGAGTATTAGAAGAATATATTTAAAATTGCTATGATACAAATTACAGTACCTATTTTATACAAAAAAAATATCACATAATTAAAACTGCAAAAATCAGAAACCACATATTTGTTTTTTGAATTTTTCCCTTTTAAAAATAAAAAGTCTATTGGAGATTATTGAGAATGCATTTTTTCTTTCAAAAAAAAAAATGGGTGCTCTCATCTAAGCTTGGATAAAGTGCCAAAACATATGCTATGCAGTAAATAAATATCAAGGTTAAGATTCTTAACCAGCCAAGGGTAACCAAAAGGTCCAAATGCAGCAATTGAACAGTCTCTTTCCTTATGTAGCTGTAACAAACTCCACCCTAAGAATTATATATTCGTAGGGTTAATTTTATCTATGGTCGCTTAATTTTGGTATTATTATAAGAAAGTTATATAATTTTTTTTGTCTTATAAAAGTCACTTAACTATGGTTTAGTTTCAGTAAAATCACTTTCAATGATTTTTCAGCAATTAACAACTAGAAAAAACGTGATAACATTCTAATTCGCACATGAGATACGTCATATCACTGTACAGGTCAAATAAAGTTCTGGCATTCTAGCTGGTATCATTTTCAATTTATGGCATTGATATAGATGCTGAATTATAAGTATACACAGTGTTCTATTGACTTGTATAGTGAAAAATCGCTAAAAGTGACTTTACTGAAACTAAACCATAATGCGTGAATTTCACTGACGGTACCTCAACCATATAAATTGTAACAATTCAGTATTTTGTAATATAAAATTACCTCAACTTTTCTTTTATAACTAAAATAATTTTTGAAATATTGAATTGTTATAATTTATATAGTTGGGACACCGTTGGTGAAATTCACTAAACTATAGTTAAGTAACTTATGAGACAAAAAAAAAGTTATATGACTTAACTGTAATAATATCAAAGTTAAGTAACTATAAATGAAATTAAGTCTATATTCATACATAGAGATTTTGATTCTTTTATATAGTTTATCATATTATACATAAAAGTGGGAATAGGGGGTTTATCGAAAAGCCAACATAATTATATTAGTTAATTTTGTCATTTAATAATTTAATTTATTAGTGAATAATATTAATAATTTATTAATTAGAAGTCCAATTATATTAGAATTAAGTAACTATATTTTAAATATAAAAAAATCAAATAACTAACATTAAAAAGAAAGAAAAAATAATTTAATAAAAAAATATATTAGGAAGACAAAAAAAAATGATTACCGCATGTTCTCAAGTTTCAAAGCATTATAATTTTCTAAATATATATGCATGATTCTATCAATGTTTATATATATTGTTTGTTAAAACTACACATTTTATTTATTTGTTGTATTAATATTTTTCAAAAAAATAATTACTTGCATTAACTTTTTTTAACTTTTACTTAAAAATTTTATGCATCAAATGACATTTATTTTGAAGAGTTATATTAACTCCATATCAAAATTTGATATTGAATTCCTTTAAAAAAAAATGATATTGAATCAGTGGCCGAATAGTTTTATATCACTTTCATATTCAACAAACCTTGTAATGTAAACTTAGTTTTTGATATTTATTTAATAATAACGAGTTTAATTGTTAAAAATTATAGGTATTGCATGTGGATGTTTGGAAATATGGGAGACATATAGAATAATCGTAAAATATCTTATCATCTCTATTTTATATATGACGCTTAAATATGGACAAATAAGTAATTTTGGAGGACAGACAAAATAATCGTAAAATATTTACATCTATTTTATATATAACTTTTAATAATGGATCATTCATATGAGTTAGAATATGGTTTCAATATCCAATAATCACATGCAATGCACATAAAAGTGGAAATAGAAGAATGACAGACAAATTTACTAAAAAATCAATCAGATTATATTAGTTAATTGGTTAATTTTGTCATTTAAGAATTTAATTTTTTAGTGAATAGTATTATAACTATGTAACTATATTTTATATATAAAAAAATTAGATAACTAATATTAAAAAGAAATAAATAAATAATTAGAAAATAGTATTAATAATTCATTAATTAGAAGTTTAGGTAACTATATTTTATATATAAAAACAAATAAATAATGTTAAGAAGAAAGAAAAAATAATTTAGTAAAAAAATATTAGGAAAGCATAGTAAAAAAATATAACAGACGAGATAATTTGTATATAGTAAATAAATAATCACAAAGATAACAGATAATTGGGAATAGGGAGATATACAAAATGACCGTAAAATATTTACCACATCTATTTTATATATAATTCTTAATAATTGATACTTTATTAATTTGATAAAATTTAAGAAAAATATACACTCCTATATAATTCATTATGAATAAAATATTATAATAAGATGAAATAAATTAGTAAAAAATATTTAAAAATTAAATAGTGATTAATGACAAGTCCAATATCTGAGAATTACATGCAAAGCATGTTAATAAAAAAACTAGTATTTTTTAAAGTGAAGTTGTATAATAGTACATACTTATAATTAAAATATTGATAGGTATTTATAGAATGTATGTTATTTTTTGGTGGATAAATATGTAGGGTTTTTTCAGTAATTTTTGAATGAATTTAATTAAAAGTCGAACTAAAGATATATTATGAAATTATTAATAGAATTCTATTCAACAATTGTTAAATTTAATATTTAAATAGAATTTAATAATTATGCATGTCTTCTTGTGAAAATTTTAAATTCTTATTCATTTAAATTAAGTATTAAACTTTTATTTGACCAAAATTAAATCTATATTTAAATAAGATAAATAATTTATTTAAAATTTAAATGCTTATTTTAGACGAAATTAAATTTTAATAGTTTAATTTAGACAAACAAAAATTTAATAGAATAATTTTTAACAAATAAAAACTGAAAAATTTAATTTAAATAAATTAAAAATTGAAAGACAATAGACAATGAAAAATAGAAAAATTTTGAAGTAGACAGGGTCTATTAAACCAACTCGATCACACAATAATATACATTTACTTGTTTTATTTTTATCTTCACATTTACCAATAAAAATGAAATAATTAAATGCATATTTTTGTGTAATTAAATTAGCTTATAAAAAATATAATATATCCAATTTACCTAAAAAAATTTTAGAAAAACATTGATAATATACACAACCAAATGGTAATTTTTTTCATGCAAAGGGTTAATTAGTAGCATGATTACTTTATTATTATTTATTACAAAAAAGTATAATAAAGTGGCTTGTGTTTTGTGCTTTTTTTAACTTAAGAATATGGGTTTTTTTCTTTTTGGTCAAAAAAGAGTATGGTTTGCACTGTTTGTAAAAAAAATTATATATTCTTATTAATGATATCTAGTGGTGATGCTGACATAGTATTGATATAATGTCCATATAATACTTATATGATATCTATGTGGTACACATGGCTTTAACATGGTAATAATAAGACACTTTTGCAAATGGAATAAAGTGCAAGCCTTTTTTATTATAAGAAGATACTACATACCTTCTTTATTATAAAAAGATACTGCATACCGAAAATTTAAAAAAGGGTCAAACCATTTTTTGCACTTTTTTCTTCTTATTTTTTATTTTTATTTTTTTTGTACTTTTATTTATTGAGAAAGGACCAACTCTCATTTCCTTACTTAATTGACATGGTTTTTTATTTATTTTTTATTGCTACAATTTTTTTTTAGGTTAAATCGATTCGTATAGATATTATAAAACAATTATGATAAGGATAAAATATCATGATTTAATATGCAATTTTGTAAAATGATATTATAATGGCATTTTAGGATCTTATATAAATAAATAATTCATAGAGAAAAAGACGGCAGTTATCATTTTTTAATAAAATAATTACTCTAATAGCAGCCACTTTTCAAAAATACCACAATATCAAGCCTATTTAAATTTAATTACACGTTTATTAAAACCCTTATTTTCCTTTAACCATTCCATTCCCGATAAACTCATCCCCCTCCCTTTTACAGTTTACAGTTTGTTTCTTTTTTTGACAAAATTTGAGAAAATCCACAGACGAGAAATGTAGAGTATGAGACTGAGGTGTTTTTCGCCGGCGAACTCCTTCACCAGAATTTTCAAAATGCTACCTTTGAACTATTTGAGCAACATCATACCTTTTTTCCGTGCCAGAAACTTACCTTTTACTCTTTCAATTTCCCCTCTTTTCCAAAACCTATTTATAATATTCAATTTCCCCTCTTCTTTCTTATCTTGGTACATCCTCAATGCAGGTACCTACTTTCCATCCACTATACACAAATATGCTATATAACTACAATTAGGTTCAATCAATTTGAAGTTTTTATCGGAGATGTTTTAGTTATAACTACAATCGAGTTCAATCTGTTTAAATTAAAGATTATTAGACTTTTGATTTTCCAGCAATGATATTTTAGTTAGAGGATTAGAGGATGATTTGGTGGATTATGTTTTGGGCAAAAAAAAGACGATGGAAGTAGCACATTTTTTTGAGTTTTTATTTTTTTTTCTGGGTTTTTGCTGGGTTGTCTTTTACAACAGTATTCACTTCATTATTGCAATTCTTTTTTTTTTAGAAGTCTTCTAATTGCAAAATTGGGTTTGAGTTTTATTTTTTTGTTTGGATTTTCTTGTTTCTCAATTGTTTCTCATCTGTATTTAATGGATTGATTAGGAAATCAAGAGTGGAGTAATCAGAATTCAAGTAATCTTGCTTGGGTTAGGGTTCTTCAAATTTGAGATTTTTTTCTATTTATGTGCTTCATTTTAATAATAAAATAATAATAGCAACATATAATATACATATAACTAATAATTTATTACTTTTAATCTCCATCCGTAAATAAATAATAAAAATAAAATAAACATATAACAAACATATAATTCGTTTTTTTTATAATTCATATATATTATGTAATTAGGTGTACCAAAACAATATAAAAAGGAGCACCCTAATACAAGTTCTAGTCATTAAAGTCCTAGATTTGTTTTATATGTGTAAGAGAAGATAATGAGATTTGGAGTTAAAAGTTGAGAATGGTAATATAATAACATATTAACTTACATATAATAATAATATGTAAAAATTATACTGCAAATATAATTACCATATAATTTGCATATACTTTGCAGTTGGAAGCTGAGAATAATAATACTGACATATAACCTACATATAAGTAACATATAATAATAATAATAATAATAATAATAATAATAATAATAATAATAATAATAATAATAATAATAAGATGTAAAACTTGTGTTGTATATATAATGACCATATAATTCAATATACTTTGTAATTTGAAAATAAAAATTTGATGTCATATGTTAATTCATATATAACACAGATAAAGTCAAAATGAAAATTTGAAAATAAAAATTAAAAGGGCATTTTGAAAAAATGTCATTATGCTATAAATATAAATTAAAATAATAATCTAATTATAAGACAATATATATCTTTATAAATAGATGAGTATATATATATATATATATATATATATATATATATATATATATATATATATATATATATATAAAAGGTTATTAAATTCAGTCCGATCAATGAACTAAAAAAGACATAGAGTTAAGAGTTTAAAGTTGAACTGAAATTAAATCGGTCTATATAAAATTTTTAAAAAATATAATATTATCTCATATATAATAAAATATAAAATAACTTATATAAATCCCAAATAATTTATATAATTTAATATAATTTTTATGATTTTTAAATAATGTGAATAATTAAATTTAATATTTTTATGATATATATCAGTAATATTAAGATTTATGACAAAAAAAATACTATTAATGATATATTTTAATTTTTAATGAATTTTTATAAAATAAGAATAATTTATTAAAATTATTATAGTAATGTAAATTATTAATAAAAATATAAAGAAATACATGTAATATAATTAATATATATTATATAATATATTTATAATGACTGAATATTGTATATAATAAAGTTGATAAATACCAAACAAAAGGTAAGCATGGCTTAATGGTAAGAGCAATGACATTTTTTTCCAAAAAAATAGAGCAAATGTCCAATCCTTTGAATGGGTCAATCAACCATACCGGTCAAAGGCTTAGTTTTCGATAAAAATGGTTGAATCAGTCGGTCCGGTCCCAATTTCATAATACTATATATAGGTCCTTATATATATATATATAGTGTTATATAAGCTTCTTTTATTTGCGGAAATCACTTTGCGTTGCCTCGTTTCTTTAGACTGTGGATGCTCATGCCTTGAGTATCGTTTTCTAAAGTCACGCTGATCACGTTTCTAGTTTCATTTGTTGAAATAAAAGAGGGCCCCTAAACCCCATTTGTGGAATTAAGACAAAGCATTCTTATTTGTGCAATTTTGATACTTTAAAATTACAATTATGTCAATTTCCCTAATTCATGTGGTTAAAAAAATTCAAGAATTTGATTTTAAAGTAAAGGATAAATTTCATTCATTATTTAAAAAGAATAAAATTAAGAAAATATTAAAAAATTTCTTCTTGGTCCTTAAAAAAAAGGATTTATGCTTTGGCCATTTTTCAAAAAATGGGATTTTTGTTGGAATTTATCTGCATAAAAACGTTTATTATTATTATTTATTTGTATAAGATTTTAAAATGCTATTATAATATCATTTTGTAAAATTATTTATTGAATTACGATCTTTCATCCTTATCATAGCTATTTTAAAATATATATACTAATTGAGTTAGCTTTTTAAAAAATAATAACAATAAATAAATAAAAACATATTAAGGAGGGAAATGAGATTCAACGATTTTCAGTAAATAAAAGTATAAATAAATAAATAATAAGCATATATTTAATGTGTTTGGATATATGAAGAATTCAGAAATGGTGTCTGATATAATATTAATGAATTAATATTATATTTTCATTCCGATAAAATTATTCACTGTATAAGTCACACCCAAATTAAATTATTTGGCTATTCAATATTTATAATGTGGGGATTAATTTAATTGAGAATTAAATTAGAAATGATCACTTATATTATTTGAGTTATCCTATATGTAATTTTGATTATAGTGTTAATTAAAATTATCATAATTTAATTAAATTATAAGTTAAATTAACTACAATGGTGTATTATTGTAATTACCATGGTCCTTGTGCCACCATACATTAAATCATTTATTCTTGTTGCCATTTGCTAAACCATTATTGGACATTAAACCATTAATGTGTCATTAATGTCTTTTATCACTTGCAAAGATACTA
Source organism: Balakata baccata (assembly GCA_949630135.1). Classification (NCBI taxonomy): domain Eukaryota; kingdom Viridiplantae; phylum Streptophyta; class Magnoliopsida; order Malpighiales; family Euphorbiaceae; genus Balakata; species Balakata baccata. The sequence continues at coordinate 6,579 of CATIWF010004449.1, read as the reverse complement.
TTGGTTAATAAAAACCAACATCTATCTCTTTGGCATCTTGGTTATCATATAGATAAAAACAAATTCAAAGGAAGATGAGGAAGTGAGATGAAAAAGAAATAGAAAGGCAAGAAGAGAGAAGAGAAGAAAAAAATTCATTTTGTCTTAATTTCTTATTTTTCCATTTTGTTCTAAAAGTCATGATATGATATTGGCAAATAGATATTATACATAAAGATTACATAATATGATTTGAAAAAGTTATAGATAAATACTCAAGATTAACATGCAAAGTGTAGTTGCATGCCATGCAAAGTGTGATTGTATATTTCGGTTAAAATAAAAATTTTTGAAATCTATACTTTCGATCGAAACCTAAAGCTTCCCTCAATCCATAAATCACTTCCACTTCCAACAATTGGTTCTAGAGCCTTCCCATAATTTTTAGACCAAAATAACTCTCATTTATATTAGTAGGCTCGGTTTAGTTATGAATGTTCTTTTAGATTTGATCTATATGTTATGTTATATGATATATTTCCTTTTGTTTTAGATTTTTCAAATGTGTAATGAGTTATGTTATTTTTATATATTGGTTGTAATATTAATATATCAATAGTTTATTTTTACCAATATATTGAAGCCCTTGGTATGCCAAAATGATAAAATGTAACATTTTTCCTTTGGAGTAAGGAGGCCCGAAATTTTGAGGAAGAGCAACAAGAAAATTTTGTCAAGATGGAGTTTACTATGTAATTTCCATTTTGGGGTAGGAATTTTTCTAGCAATTGCAATAGAATTATAAATTGCATGATTAATTTTTTTTATTGCATATGATGTGTTTATAAGTGGTAAATGATTGAATAATGTGAGCTTTAAATGTTAAGTTTGGATTAAAAATATATATTAATTTAAATGAGGTTTAAATTATATATAAATTTTTATATGGTTGATTTTTCTAAGTTATTACAAAAATTCAACTTTTATGCATAAAATCCATTTTTGGATGAGTATATATATATATATATATATATATATATATATATATATATATATATATACTCCAAAATTAATTTAATTTAAACATTATATAATATGATTATATAATAAGTTCACATTTGTTTATGAAACATAAAGTGTATGCTAAAGAAGGATAGTATGCATTTTATTCAATCTAATATCATGTATATTTAAAGATATATAACCATCCGAGTATAGATGTGATTGCCTCTTAATGATCATATTAGATATATCATGAAAAAAATAATATGCAAACATTAACCTTAAAATTAGATTATGTAATAATTTAAAGATAAATTTACAGCTATATGAATGCTAGTAAATTTTTAATATGATCAATGTGCAAAGTGAGACTTTAAAATTAATATAAAAGACCAAGTACTATTTCCAAATATAATGAATCCAATAAAGATATAAGATGTCTACATTGAAGCTCTTTATTAGAGCATTAATATGCAAGTTGTATATATTAATGATAAAGTCAAATAATATATTTCATTTGTAAAATAGATGGACATCTAGTGTTGCAAGAATGTCATTTTATGAAGGTAAGTGACATTAGATTGAGTCTATTTGTTCTACTAATCTCGTCGGTAAGATTCATATAATATATCAGTCCAAGAATGTCATTTTGTGAAGCTGAGAGTTAGTGTATTAGGAGCCGATTAAAAAGGACTAAAGAGGGATAATATGTATTTTATTCAATCTAATATCATGTATGTTTAAAGATACATAACCATCCGAGTATAGATGTGATTGCCTCTTAATGATCATATTAGATATATCATGAAAAATACTAATGTGCAAATATTAACCTTAAAATTAGATTATGTGATAATTCAAAGATAAATTTACAGCTCTATGAATGCTAGTAAGTTTTTAATTTGATCAATGTGCAAAGTGAGACTTTAAAATTAAGATAAAAGACCAAGTAATCTTCCTAAATATAATGAATCCAATAAAGATATAATATGTCTACATTGAGGCTCTTCATTAGAGCATTAATATGCAAGTTGTATATATTAATGATAAAGTCAAATAATTTATATGACTAGTAGAATAGATGGACATCTAGTGTTGCAAGAATATCATTTTATTAAGGGAAGTGGCACTAGATTGAGTCTATTTATTCTACTGATCTTGTAGATAAGATTCATCTAATATGTTAGTCCAAGAATGTCATTTTGTGAAGCTGAATGTTAGTGTATTAGGAGCCGATTAAAAAGGAAATAAATTGGGTTTACAATTATTGTATTTGACAAGAAGTTGTCATTTCATTAATATGTTAATATTCCAAGAATACCACTATGGGAAGTTGTCCTGAGTTCTTCATTTCATTACCATTCAAGCAGAATAAGGATATCAATCCCACCAAGGCAATTTATCCTAGTATGATTATGGAAGATAAAGATCTGGCAGTTCAAGAGTGTACACAATTTTTGCAACAAGGATTAATTGAGCCAACAAAGTTAGATTGGGCTTGCCAAGCCTTAATGGAATTTCCGTTTCCTACAAGAAAACTGTAGGATAGGCTAAAATAGTAGAGAAATCATTATGATTATGTGTCCAAATCATTTGGTTAATAGATTTGACCATTAATATATAATTAAATTGATACATTTTATTCTTTCTGTAGTTACTTTTCTATAATAATATGGCTACATCATCACCACTTCAATCGCTTTTGGACCATAATATGCTCATTGGGCCTAATTATGTGGATTGGTTAAGCAACCTTAAGTTGGTGTTTCTCCAACAGTGCTTGTGGGATATTGCTAGTAAGCCAAAACTTGCAATGCCTGTCGCTGATGCAAGTAAGGTTGAAAAATAATATTACAAGGATTGGGTTGATAAGAACACCCAAAGCAAATTGCTCTATACTTACTTTCATGGAAAATAAGCTATAAGAGCAATATGAAAAGATAGAAGCTTATGATGATATTTCGGAGCTAGTGAAGGAAAGTTATGGTGAGGCTAATAGGACTACCCGCTTTAACTATTTCAATAAACTAGTCCTAGCATCACTTCCACGTTTTTATGGAAGTTTCATTTCTAACTTATGTTTGAATAAAATTGAATGCACTTTGCAAGAGCTACAACAAAAATTGGTTTATCACCAAAATATTATTGTTAATCCCCAAAAGAAAGAGTAGAAGTATTAGTGGCAGCTTCTTCTTCTCACTTAAAGAAAAGGAAGAAGAAAAATGCCATTATGGGAAAGAGTTCCACTCCCTCTTCTTTGCATCCTAAAAAGGGTAAGGGGAGGGCAAAAGCTCCAACTTTGGGCCAGCTTAAACCAAAGGCTGACAAAAGAACCTGTTTCCTTTGTCAGGAGAATAGTCATTAGAAGAGAAATTGTCTGGTTTATCTAAATAGTTTGGAGAAAACTAAGGGCAAAGGGATTACAGGTCCTTCAGGTATTTCTCATCCTTTCAATTTAAATGTTGATTTAAATTATGACCGTTCTTTTAACTCATCATATGCTTAGGTCTTAGACATAGGAGCAACTACTCATATTTGTTCCTTTGTGCAAGATCTAAGGCATAGGAAGTTGCTATATGATGGGGAGATACAACTCACTCTTGGTGATGGAGCAAGAGTTGCAGCCAAACAAGTGGTAGATATCTCCGTTTTGTTAAACCATCATGTAATCTTATTATCGAATATTTTGTATATTCCTAATGCCTATAAAAACATTATTTCTATATCTGCTTTGACAAACAATAATTATGGATTCTTGTTTTGCAAAGATGTGTGTTATATTTATTTTAATGATAATCTTATTGGCATTGGAACTAAACATCATGACTTATATTTTTTATATTATGATAAGTCTAATAAGATAAATAATAAAGAGTTATTATTGAGCAACATAAATGACAATTCTAATCTAACTCAGTATGATTATTCAAGTATGACACGAGTTTGGCACTTAAGACTTGGTCATATTTCTAATGCGAGGATCAACAAGTTGGTAGACATGGAAATTCTAAAAGGTTTAGATTTTTAGTCTAATGATTCTATTTATGAGTCATGTTTGCAAGAAAAATGACTAGAGCATCATTTGCTGGTCAAATGGTATGTGCTGAGAACCTTCTTGAATTAATTCATACTAATGTTTGTAGACCATTTAAGGAAATGGCCAGATGAAGTTATCGATTTTTCGTTACCTTCATAGATAATAAGTCTAGATATGGGTATTTGTATTTATTGAAATATAAATCTGAAGCATTTGAAAAGTTCAAAGAGTATAAGGCCGAAGTAGAAAATAAATTAGGAAAGAATATTAAATCACTTTAATCGGATCGAGGTGATGAATATTCGAGTACTGAATTTAACGATTACCTCAAAGAAAATAAAATTGTCATACAGTTCACTCCACCTAACACACCTTAACTAAATAGTATGAGTGACAGGAGAAATTATACACTATTAGACATGGTACAAAGTATGATAAGTTATACTGACTTATCTATCTCCTTTTGGGAATATGTTCTGGAAACAGCGTTGCATATTCTTAACATAGTTCCTTTTAAATCTGTGAATACCACTCTATATGAGATATGGACTGGTAAAACTCTTATATTATCTCATTTTAAAACATAGGGTTATCCTACCTATATTAAAAGGCAAAATACAGATAAGTTAGAGGAACGGTCCGCTAAAGGCCGATTTGTTGGATATGCTGCTGCTAGAAATAATCTGGGATATTATTTCTTTCTACTTGATAAACAAATTGTTGTTGTGTTGATACTTAATATATACTCGAACCTCCGAGAGGTCAATACGTGGATTGGTAATTAAGATATAAAAAAACCGCTGGGCGGTATAACTTTGAAATAACTATACCGGGATCCAGATATGTATAATGTTGAAATATTGGGATATTTAAATAAAGAAAAAAATGTAAATGGTAAACCATCTAAGCATGTATGTATGAATCATTGACTAATTATGTGACTTTGATATGAGTATTTATCTAATGCTTTGACATTGTTATAATTAAATGCTATAAATTAAATGATTACATGCTAGAGTTGTAACACCTTATACCTATGGCTATCACTTATACTTGTATCATGTTATCATGTATTGCATAAAATAAGATATAGTCTTGTTATAATGAGGGAATTTTTTTTGAATCATATATCATATATTTTAACAGTTTAGTCATTTGAATCATTTGAATGGCACATTCTTTCTTAGCAATTTAGTCAAAGGGTTAGCAATCAATGAAAATCCATCAACAAATCTACGATAATACCCGACTAAACCCAAAAAACTACGTACCTCTGCAACATTCTTAGGAGCTTCCCAATTTACTATGGCCACTATTTTCTTTGGATCTACCTCTATGCCTCTGCCTGATACCACATGTCCAAGGAATACCACATGATCTAACTAGAATTCACATTTACTCAGTTTAGCATATAACTGTTTCTCCCTCAAAGTTTGCAGTACAATCCTCAAATGTTGTTCATGTTCCCCTTTATCTTTGGAATATACCAGTATGTCGTCAATAAATACTATGACAAATTTATCCAGATATGGTTGAAACACTTTATTCATTAGTGCCATAAATGCAGTTGGAGCATTAGTCAACCCAAATGGCATGACTAAAAATTCATAGTGTCCATACCTAGTTCGAAAAGCAGTCTTTGGAACATCTACCTCTGCTATCCCTAACTGATAATAGTCCGACTTCAAGTCAATCTTGGAAAATACTTGGGCTCCCTGTAACTGGTTAAACAAATCATCAATTTTGGGCAGTGGATATTTGTTCTTAACTGTTACTTTATTCAATTGTCTGTAGTTAATGCACAATCTCATGGTACCATCTTTCTTTTTAACAAAAAGCACTGGTGCTCCCCATGGTGAAACACTAGGTCTGATATACCACTTGTCAAGTAGTTCCTGCAATTGGATCTTTAATTCTTTCAACTCAACTGGAGCCATTCTATAGGGTGGTACTGATATTGGTGCTGCCCCTGGTAGTAAATCAATAGTGAACTCTATCTCTCTAACGGGTGGTAATCCAGGTAGATCATCTGGAAATACATCTGGAAATTCATTCACTATTGATATGTTTTCAAGTGAACTATTGGTAATTCTGGTGTCAGTCACATGTGCTAAATATGCCTCACATCCACCCTTGATCATTCTAAATGCCTTTATAGCAGATACTTAACATGCAGGTACAAGTTTTCGTTCACCTAGAAATACAACTCTCGGTTGATTTGGAGACTCTAAAATTACTTCCTTGGTGAAAGAATTCACTATTGCATGATGTTTAGTTAACCAGTCCATTCCCAGTATCACATCAAATTCATACAATGGCAATAAAATCAAATCAGCTTGCAATTTGGCTTGATCAATACGTATTAAACAGTCACGGCATACATTGTGCACAACTAATATTGTTCCCAGTGGAGTACTCACATTTATGCCAGTTCCCAAGGGTTCATGCTTTTGATGCAATTTAGATGCCATATGTGATGAAATAAATGAATGCGTGGAACCTAGGTCTATCAATGCATATGCTGGTACATCATAAATAAAAATATTACCAGTGACAACTTC
>CATIWF010004444.1:0-37606 GCA_949630135.1 Balakata baccata | reverse complement strand
GATCAATCAAAACCTCTTCCCAAACTGTACAAGCTTCTTCCAAAGCATACGGCTTTCTGGGTGTAGATGATGATATCTATACAGATGGATCTTATATATCGTAAAATGAAATAAAGTACTAGATATATAGGAATCCAAATATGCTGAATCACTCATGTTATGCTCTTCTACATCCTAGGTCTTCTCGTTCCTTCATCTGGCTTATATATATATATATATATATGGGCGGGTCCGCTAAATTGACCCGAATTGATCAAGTCCAAACTGAGCTCGGTTAATGCCAGTTTCTAATCCAAATCGGCCTTGTAATTGTGGTGGATAGTTCCAAGCCAATTTCGCATTTTGTGGAACCAAAACTGTGCGGTTCTTTGGTTTTGAATCTCTTATATTTATATATATATATATATATATATATATAAACAAATCTTAACTCATATACACAAGCCTAATAAAAAAGTGACTCGTGTGTTTGAAAATTGTGATTAATGGACAATTTTGAGAGGAAAATTTGAGTAGATCCCACAATTCCATTTTGAGAGAATGATCTAGATTCCTGTTCTTTGATATGGAGACTATGAATTATGATATTCATATATTCAAAATGGTAAATGTGAATAAAAATTGAAGATTAAATTAAACTCTTTGCTAAGGATAAAGAAAGTGAAATGTGGGTTGTCCCACATTGGAAAAATATTAACTTGAGGAATGGATTTATATAGAAAGGCTCAATCTTACAATGTTAAGTAAGTAGTATGAAATGCTCTCTCTCACCCATACAGGCACAGTGGGTGCAAATCTATGGTTTCAACTAAGGCCAATACTATCTGCACATATGCTGAGCTGAAATGCCATGATCCTAGCCTAACCCTTCTTTTAACATTGAAGTTTGTCATATGCACAATGGGAGCATCATGTGCGTGATGTGAGCCTTATGTGCACGCGGCTGTCACGCTCGTGACTCCATGTTATGTGCCTATGTCACGGTTATGTCATTTTAGTGCACCTGCACGGAAGGGCTTAGAAGAACTACCGCACATAAGACATTATCACTCTCGGGATAGTAAGGCTATCTGTATAGACTATCGCGCTTGTGACAATGTGTCACACATGCGATATGTGTGTTTCCAAAAAATCGTCTCTTGAGCTTATTCTACACAAAAGTTATAAAAATGAATATCTCTATTATTGGTCATAATTTGGATGTTACAAAGGCTTAACTTGTAGCCTTAGTGGAGATTTATTCACACTTATTTTTCTCTCTCCTTCCTCTAGTATAAATACGTGGTTCTATCTCAACTTAAAATGTACCGATTTTCTGATATTCTCCTCCTTATTTCCTTTCTTCTTTATGATAGAGAGACAATAAATCAATTCATTATGGGACAAAGTTGAGGTGGCTAACTTTTGTTCTTGATCTATTGTATCCTAGGAGATAAATATAGGTGAACCTAAATACTAAGAGGCAAATTTGTCTTAAGGATACTGTATGGAACATAGACCTCATGTTATTTTCTTGACTTCTGACCGTATATCCCATACTAGATTAACATCATAATATTATATATACTGACAATGTTAAGTAGCCTTTGTTACATGAGTGACACCAAAAAGAGGAGTGCTCTCGCCTAGACCATAACTCATTTGTAATTTAAACAAAATGGGATAAATGCATATTTTTGTTCTTTTCATGTGCTTATTGATTAAAAAGAAAGTGTCTTTATATGGGATAAATACACACTTTTGTATCTAGAGAAATTCAGTGTAGTTGGTAAAGTTTCATATGCTTATTGATTGTAAATTTGAGTTGAACAAATTTTCTCATGAGACTCAAGAGAGTGAATAAGCTTTTGAAGGGAGAATTTAATGAAGACTTATGCATGATGTTGAAAATTTACTTCCTAAATTTTATAGAGAGTTTATTACATATACTTTTTAGTACAATTGTTCCCATTGTAGAATTTGAGACTTTATAGATATGATCACCTCTAAATTGATTTAGAGTTTATTATATTCATGTAGTTAGGTTGGGTTTTATTTTCATTAAACAAACTTTTCATTAGAATATTAGATAATAGTGCAATGAATTTTGAAATTTTCCTTTTTTCTTTTCCTTTTCTAATTCTCATTCATGCTTATTGTAATCGATGATTCAGGTTAATTTTGCTGACTATCATAATACTTTCTTTAACTTAATGATGTAAAATAACTATTAAATTTTGTTAGAAGAATGGAACACCAAGAAGGAGAGATGAATTTGTGGTTTATACAAATTTTGGCTTAATGGAGTTCTTTGAAAATGCTTAGCAATGAACAATTAAAAGATAAAGAGATAAAGAGCAAGAGAATGATGCACACAAAGACTTATAGAGATTCGAGTGTTAACTAATCCCCTACTCTTTTTCTCAATTCTCAATTGGGAGTTTTCACTATCTCAATCCTAGAGATACAAAAGAGTTTTCCTAGCTCACTTCCAATAAGGTATTTTCCTAAGTTCATACCCAACCCAAACTCTTATGTTTAAATGGATCACATAACAATCAATTCCCTGTATTTTTTCTAGGCTCAACACGACCCAAACATAAGTTTTTCTCACTATGTTTACTCTTAAAACATATTTCCAAGTGTTTAAGGTCAACACTTGAACCTTACAAATTAGATGAAAAATAAATTTGTAAGAGTTTTAGCACACTTAAGATCTTGTTACTTACTTCAATGGCCTTTTGGAGGTCTATTTATTATGTTTGTCCTTTGATCAGTTGTTACAAATAAGTGTCATAGCTCTTTCTATCGTTCTAAAAATGTTACAATTAATGAACTCTATCAGACAAATTTTGCGCTAGTGAAATAGCTTTTTGAAGAAGTGAATCTGCATAGATCCGTTGGCTCTTGACATGTGGCAATCTCTGATAAGTTCTTACCCTCAACGGCTATATACTAGCTAGTACATGTGGACTATACTGTCGTGATAGCACTTTTAGGAGAATGAACCCATACTTTATTGCAAAGTCACGGGCGTGACTCAGACTATAAACCACTTTGGACTCCTAAAGCATTTGGGCATCAGGGCTTTCACGGTTGCAAAATTCTCCTTCACAATTGTGAATCCTAAATGTTTAGAATCCCTCCATTAGCCTTGATTTGATGATAGGACACGTGGCATGATCTGATTGAGGTGCTTTCCCATGTAACAAAAATATGAATTTTGCTGTCACGAAATTCTCCTTCACGAGTGCACTTTTCTCCTATGCAAGCATGAGCTTCTTTGTGTCCAACTTGTAGGTCTGTGGTGCAAGTGTGATCCCTTAAGAACAGTTGTGATTCTTAATTTGCGAGTGCGAATCCTTTGTCATGAGCGCATATTACAAGTCTTTTTTGTTTCTTGAAAATTTGACCAAGTAAACGTTAGTCTATAGACTTGAAACTTTGTACACTATAAAAACAACACTAGATAAACATGTTAGTCATAATTAATTTTATTGTCAAAATCAAAATAGAGATCAATCACCTTTAGGTCAACAAATTTATTGTCCCACAAAAATCACTATATAACTTATTTTCCTATAAAAATCACTTTCGGTGAACTAGATTGTATTAGTAGCTGGAAAGCTGTTGTGGCCCTGACATGACGTTAGATCTTTGCTACATCAAGTGCCTACATAGCAATGCCACGTGGCATAATTACTTTTATCTGTGGTCATTGAACTTATATCCTAATTACATTTCAGTGAAAAAAATGATTATTAAATAAAAAAATACTTCAACATTTTGAATATAATAAAGAAAAATTGAAAATGAATTTCTTTTCTAACTAAAATGTAATTAAAGTATAAGTGCAGTGACTATGATTGAAATTATTTTTATCCACAACACTGCCATGTGGACATCTGACGTGACAATGAATTTATGCTTACGTGTCATCTTACGTGGCATGATGTGACAAAGATTCATTATCATGTCCAAGTTTACCAAACTCGGTCTGTTAGCAAACCAAGAAAAGCAGTGGGTTAAGGGTTTAAAGTTCAACCAGAGTTGAACCAAAATCGGTCTATATGAAATTTTCATAAAATATAATTTGTTTCATATATAATAAAATATATCATGCCACATACATAATAAAATATTAAAATAACTTATACAAAACTTGTTTTATATACTATAATATGTTCAAAAGAGTAATGTTCTTAATTTAATTAATACATAACCACATCCAAATTAAAATAGAACAAAACGAACACTAAAAATTAAAAAAATAATTTAAGAGTTTTCTTTTTCCTTACCAACTAATATGATAATCTTTATTTGAGGTGATTGTAATTGACATTCCCATTAAATTTATACTTTCATTCGTATATTAAATAATTATTACTTATGATATTTAATCTCAATAGTTTTTAAATAAATTTGTATTTATTTTTTATATAAATTTTAAAAATAATTTATATGATTATTTTGTAATATTGTATGCTAATAATAAATATAAAAATATTAAAATTCAACTTTATTATATAGATAAATCTTGAATAATGTGAATGATTAAAATTAATATTTTTATGATTTATATTACTAACATTAAAATTCTTTGACAAGAAATGATATTAATAATATATTATTCATTTTTAAATAATTTTTTTATAAAATAAAAATATATTATTTGAAGTAACTTAATAATGTGTATTAGTAGTAGATAAGTTAATAATATATTTCTAAAATAATACAAATCAAAATGTTGTATAACATGAAAGGAAATATGCCATTTAGCCTCATGGTTAGGTGTTGCAATACCTCAACCTTGGGTCATGAGGTCGAATGGCAACAAAAGTAGTTAGGCCATTTTATTTCTATAAAAAATAATAACCATACAATTCGGTGAATGGGTCAATAAATCCATCTGACTTAAGGGCCGATTTTAGGTTAAACTTGTAACGCTCTCTAGTTGGGGCCTATAAATAACATGGATTAAGAGTATATAAGTAGTTATGGGTTTTGGGACATGAAAGGAGTTAAAATGACATAAGAAAATGAGGTGTTACAGGGTTCACGCCTGTGAATGGGAGCCTCACGGCCGTGACCATCACGAAATGGAAATTGCAGGGAAGCTATGTTTCATATTGTGAAGTCCATTGATATAAAAACAAACAGTTGTCTTCTTCAGTTAGACACACGATTTAAAACACCCTAAACCCTAGCTACCAATCACCTCTCACACAAGAGACATCACCCACTGATTTCTATTAATTCCCTTGCCTAAAACATGAATTCCCCCACAAAAAACAAGATTTAACAAGCTTTTAGAAAGAAAAAAGAGAAAGTATTTAAATAAGGAGCATAAATTTGAGGAAGAGGAACTCAGAATAAACCCTAACTCCCTTTGATTTCTTTAAGTTTTGGTATGAAAATCATGATGTCTTTTGTCTTTAACTAGTTTAAAATGATATTTATACCTTTCTCCCATTTTGGGAGAAACTCAATTGTAAATGGATTAGGCTAAGGTTCAATCTTGAGTTTTCATGGTGGAAAACTCCTCTTGAGGCATAAAAAGAGATTGAACATGTAATATAAGGGTTTTAGAGACTAAAGACCTAGCTTAATGATTTTGAGTTAGGGTTTTGCCCCTTTTAGCGTTATGCTTATGTTTGTGCCACAGTAGTGTTAATAGAACATGTGTTATGTGATAGAGGATATAGAGAAGGTGGAGAAACCCACCACATGGACTAGTTGAGCTAGAAGGTTTATTGTTGTGGCTCTAAATAAGGTACATACATAAATGCATATTAATTCCTCTTATGACATGTTGTGTGTTATATGTTCAGAGGCATGATAAATGACATTATGTTGCTATACATGTTCTCATATGCCATACATGTTATTATTGAAATGAGATTTGATATGGTTGACATTATATCTATTAGAAGTGCCATTTTGGCATGAAGTAGTTGCTAGAAAGTATAAATGCAAGTTTGGCATCATAGGTGCATAATGAATCTTTACAATGCTTGTTATGAAACTTGAGGTAAAATGATAACACTTATAGGTTTTGAAATGGATGTTAGAAGAGGTAAGTTTCAATTATGGATTTGATGATTAAATAGCATGAAAATGGTGGTTTGATTCTCAAATTATGGTGCTCTTAATATTTGAATGAGATATTGGCATGTCGTTAGCATAATATGTTGAGAGTATTGATAAGAAGGGTGGTAATTGGACTATGATAGAGCCTTGTGTGTGTGCCTTGCTTGAATGCTCTATTTTGTGCTAAGAATATGCTGGAAAACCTAGATTTATGCTAGTGAATGAGGGATTAACAAATGTGAATCATGTCCTAGGGACAGTTCTAATCGAACAATCCTTTTCACACCTAGCGTCACAACCTGGTTCACAACTAGGTTCACGGTCGTGACACATTGTTCACGCCCGTGAATGTGGTCTCACACATGGACAATAGCATTTACAACTTGGTTCACGATTTGATTCACATGTAGACCATCTATGAAAGGCTCCTTCATGACTGTGAATGAGTGATTAATGCCTATAAAACCTTGTAACATGCTATTATATGAATTTTAAAATGTGATGCCACATTTGAGTATGCATGTACACTTCTTATGATACAATATGAACATTGACAACATGAATACATGAAATGATACATGAAAATGAGTATATGATCAAAGTTATATGACACGACATGAAATTATGAATGGATATGAAATGGAACATGAGATGAATATGGTATATGATATGAAAAAGATAATGCATATGGAAATAAATGCCCATTGCTCTATATTAGGACTAGATATAGGATATATGACATGTCATTAAGGTGTTTATGGTACTGTAGTATATATGACATGATTTCATTTTAAGGATAAGTTGTTACAGTGCTTTAAGTGTCCTTTCTCCTATTATGCTAGTAATATTTTATTTTACTCAATCAATATGGCTTAAGCTCATGAAGCGCTCTTGACTCGAGGAGGTGGGACAAGCACACATATGCATAGTGAGAGAATAGGATAGCTTAAGCTCTTGGAGTGCTCTTCTTCATAATCTATATCCAGATAGTCCGTGTATTGAGTATTGGGCGATACAAACAACATAAGCATTCAAATGATATAAATGATATTATTCGAAAGAAATAGGAAATGAATCGATGTGACATGGATTACTTGATATACATAAGACATGACAAGTATAATTATGTCATATCGCTTTTGCAATTAAATGCAAGTTGGTATTATTTACACATACTGGCATGATCTTAATGATATGAGATGATAGTTATTATGTATAACATGTCATATATGAATGAGTGATTTCATATTGAATTTTTATGACTATATATACTACTAAGCTTTCAATAGCTTAGTGTATGGATTTTCCTGCTAGCAGTCTTGGAGCAGTAGATAGAGACAGTTGACAGGAAAGAGAAGGCAAACATGTGTGGATAAAGAATTTTTACATAATGGGATCCATGTACATTGTGAGAAGGAATGGATTATTGTGACAGGAAAACAAGAAGAATGGAAGGATGCAAAGATGACTGCAAAAAGGAACTAAAGGACAAAGAACAAATTAAAGAGCGATTGTTTACGATACGAAGAGGAGAGCAATATAGGGCTTCAAGAATGACTACATGCTTCAACGTAGAGAGGAAAGGCTAAAAAAGAGAAAAAAATAGATAGATGACTGCGAGCCAATCATGTAGAGAGGAGTTAATAGAGAAATGGAGAGGTATGAGGTGAAGAGGACAAAAAGAGCCAAAAAAAATTTTATTTATAAATATTTATCAAATAAAAATTAAAATTTGTATAGGGTCCACTATATTAAATTAATGGGGTCCACTTAATTTTTAACAAAAATACAGCACCATTTTTTTTTTAAAAATTGTATACTAAAAATAAAATTTTTAAACAAAAAAAAGTGGAATAGGATAGATCCACCTTTGAAGCTAGAGCCCATTAGAATCAACAGAGCAGATCCACATTCAGGTTGGTGATATGATATCATGCATTTTGATTTTGTTACATGACATGGGAATTTTGTACATGTCTTGTCTTAAGAACATGTAATAGATTTTGATAAGGCAAAAGACATATGTAGCCTCCAGAACTATTCCATTTTCGCTATTTAGCTCCCTAATGTGGTTTTTGGTCCTCACAGTTCCCTGAACTCTATTTTTGGTACAAATTTCCACTTAATAACTTTTAAAAAATATAACATCTAGCCATAATAAATTCAATGAGCACAAAAGACATAGGCGCATGTATACATACGCACTAATGTGGCTTTATTAACTAATGAAATCGTAACAAGTGGCAAGGAATTGTGCCACAAGGTAACAAAATTGAAAATCTGAGTTATTTGGGAGATGACCTCTTCTTCTTCTTCTTCTTACTTATAATGTGAGACTCTCCTCTCTCTCTTTTCTTCTAAAACCCTAGAATATCTAATGCTTTCAATGACTAATCAAATTAATTTTGTTTTAATTCAATAGATAAGACTAATCAAATCAATTTGAAGCAACTCAATTTTGCAATAATAAAAGAAAAATCTCAAACTATGAAGTACTTACCCAATTTTGACATGAGATCCACCATTAAAAACCTCTTATTTGTCAAATTCAAAGGCTTAAATAAGCTTTCTATTGTGAGAGAGCTCGAATTGTTCTTGAATCCTAAACAAAAGAGAAGAGAATTTGGTTGAGGAATTCTAAATCTTGTAATTTAATTTCTAGGGTTTCAAAACTTTGATTTGCAAATAGGCCACACGATTCTCTTCATGCCTTCCCTTTCTTTGTGATGCCCTACCTCTATAATAAGACTATGCCTATTATATTACCCTATAACAGGAACAATCCCATTATATAGATAGAATGTCACTATTTATGCTTCTTATTACTGGTTAATCATTATTCATATCATAAAGGCTCATATTATATTATATTTTTTTTTCCTTTTCTCACATCATATACATCAACATTAAATTTTGGCTCAAGGCCTCAACATGTTCAGATTATATACATTATAAAGTGTATAATACTACAAGCCATAAATATTGCCCCCATATGCATGTTTATGCAAAAAACAAAACATGATAGATAGACCCACAAACCGGGTCACAATGTCCTCTTTTGATATGGGCTCTAGCTAACTTCTTGTTAACCTTAGGGTGATTACTCTCCATTTTGGTCTTGGCAATCAAATTAAATGTCACTAATATCTTCATTTAGTATTGTGTTGATACTATTCAAAGTTTCAACATATTTGGTTATGAATTCCTCATTGGACAAGTCAAGTATTTCCTAGAGACGTGTAACTCCCGATTGGGACTGAAGTATAGATCAGAAAATCCATATCCAGACCGAAAAAGACTGCCTTTAGATCTTCTAATGTTCCAGAAGTAAAAGCAGATCGGGACAATTCTAGTCCCGACCAGGAAAAACCAATTTCTAGACCGAAAAATGTGATGGTTCGATTGGAAAAATCAAATGGACATAACTGTTGAAGAATAGACTCCATCAAAGTATGCCACATCATCTGGAAGTTAAAATGACCAAGTCAAGCTGACCAATGTCCCGACCAGGAAGCATTCGAAGCCAGTAAACCCAAGACTTGACTATTAGTAAGATGGTGCACTAATAAGGGGGGGGGGGTTGAATTGGTGGCAAATAGAAATTTTTGGCTTAATGGATTTCTTTGAGTGTTTGAGCAATATGCAAATAAAACATAGAAAGTAAAGGAGTAAGAGAAGACCGCACACAAGAATTTATAGAGGTTCGGGTGTTAACAAACCCTAGTCCTCTCCCCAACCTCAATTGGGAGTTCTACTATCTCAACTTGAGATTACAAGAGAGTTTCCTAGCTAACTCATAACTAGAGAATTTTCCTAGCTCACCCACAACTAGAGAGTTTTCCTAGCTCACACCGAACCCAAATCCCTTGTGTTTTAATGGCTCACATAATAATCAATTCCTTGTATTTTGAACAAGCTCACACACAATCCAAACAAGAGTTTTTCTCACTAGGATCACTATTACAACCTATACCTAAGTGTTTAAGGTTAACACTTCAACCTTTTTACAAAATAAGTTGGGAAATAAAATTGCAAGAGTTCTGGCACACTTAAAATAAAGCTCTTATGTTTTAAGGCCTTTTGGAGGTCTATTTATAGTGTTTACCTTCCAATTAGCCATTACATATGGTGCCAAAATTATTTCTAATGTTCTAAAAAAGATTGACTCAAAGTTGTCTGATAGGGAGAATTTCCCGATCGGGAAATCATGTTTCCTGATCGGAAAATTCATATATCCGTTGGAGCCTTATACGTGGCAGCCTTAGATTTGTGCTTTTCTTCAACGACTTTTTAATGGCTAGTTTCAGTCAAATGTCCCGATCGGAAAATTTATTTTCCCGGTCTATCCTCAAGTCCCGGTTGGGAATTTACTTGTCCTGGTCGGGAATTTACCTTTCCTGGTCTGTATTTGCTACTGGCACTTTGAAACATCAGAATGCAGTGTTTTCCCAGTCAAGACATATATTGTCCCGGTTTGTACTTGAGTGTCGATCGGGATACACTGTTCCGGTCGGGAATTATGTGTCTCCAGGAAATATTTAATTTGTTCAATAAGCAAATCAAATCCAATTGACTTGAAACTTTGTACACTATCAAAACAACATTGGATAAAGACATTAGTAATATTTAATTTGATTGTCAAGATCAAAATAGAGATCAATCACCCTAAGGTTAACACTGATAATGGCATCATCGAAGAGGTCTCGATTGGGACACAAGGAGTCTCGACTAGAAAAATCGTATAGGAACTAGCCATTGGAGCCCTCAGCCAACCAGAAGATGCCATGTGTCAAAATAGGTCATTTTTCGACCGGGAACCCCTATCTGTAGGCTGCATTAAATGCATTTGTAAGAGAACATTAGAAAGAGTAATGACACTCATTTGTAATGGCTACTTGGTGGGAAATCAGTATAAATAGCCTACCAAAAGGCTATTTAATTTATCCAACTACTTTCTAAGTGCCAAAACTCTTAGAATTTATTTTCTTAATCTTTCTTTAATTAATTATTGTGTAAGGGTTCAAGTGTTAGCCGTAAAACACTTAAGTGATCTTGTAATTTGTAATTGGGTAGTGTAAACCAAATTACAAGGAATTGGTTGTTGTGTGGGCCATCAAAACATAAGAGAAATTTTGGATTGAGTGTTAGCCTTGGTGAAACACCTATTTGGGAGTGAACTAGTTAAAACTCCATTGTAATATAAAGATTACACTAGCGAATACCCAATTGCAATTGGGGAGAGGAGCAGGGTTAGTTAACACCCGAACCTCTATAAAAATTTGTGTGTCCATCTCTTCTAACCTTTATTCTCCTTGTATGTGCAAGAATTTTTAATTCCCACCAATTCATACCCCCCTGTTGGTGATTGTTTGGGCAACAATTGGTATCAGAGCAAGGTCTATAAATCAAGCTTTACTAACTGTAGCAAAGATCTATAATGGCCTAAGAAGGCTTCCAAAGCTTTAAACCTTACTTTGATGGGTCAAACTATGCCCATTGAAAGTTTAGAATGGAGCTATACTTGAATAGTGAAGGAATTAATGTGTAGGATAGTGTTCGCAAGGAATGGAGACCACCAACAAGGAAGAATGCTAAAGGAGAAGATGAAACTCTTCCAAGAGATGAGTGGATTGAACCACACAAAAGGGCAAATTGAAGAACAAGAAGGCTATGACCATCCTAACAAGCTCTCTCTCTCTCTTGAAGAGTATGGAAGAGTTCAATATTGTCTAACCGCTTATAGTATATGGAGGACATTGGAGAACTACCATGAAGGCAAAAAGCAAGTTCTTTCAAGGAAGATTCAACTCCTCATGAACGAATATGAACTCTTTAAGATGAAGCCCAATGAGACCATTACTGACATGAAAAACTGACTACTCTCCATCATCAATAACATGAAGAAATATGGAAGACATACAAGCCTTGAAGATGTAAATAACAAAATCTTAAGAAGTCTTCTAATGAAGGATTATGGTTCAAAGGTAGTGGGTATAGAAGAAGCCAATGAGGATTTGAGCACCATTCCTACCGATGTGCTCATTGGCAAGCTTCTAACACATGATATGGCTTTTATTAGGGAAAAGGAGCTTGAAGGAGAAAGGGAGAAAAAGAAGCTCTTTGCATTCAAGGCTAGCGCCACCTCCTTAAAAGTTCAAGACTTGGACCTCATTAGTGATAATGGGGCAAGTGAAGAAGAGGACGAGGAGATAGCCATGCTATCTAGAAGAGTCAAGGGAATGATAGTCAATAAGTATGGGACTATCAAGAACTACAAGCAAAGGGCCTCAAAGTTCAAAGGCTCCTCATCTAACTTCAATAAGAATAAGGAGGAGATGAAGTGCTATGAATGTGAAAAGAAAGGCCACATCAAATTTGAATGTCCAAGGCTCAAAAAGTACAAGGGCAAGTCTCACAAGGATGGAGGAGACAAAGGCTATAAATTTACATGGGATGATCCTACATCAAGTGATGATGAGGGGAGCCAAAAAGATGTAGCCAACTTGTGCTTCATGAATTTGAAAGATAACTCTAATGAGGTAACTTCTACTTCTGCTTCTTACGTTAAATGCCGGTGATGATGATGATCTTATTGAGGTCATTAGTCTAGAATTAGAGAGATATAAAAAGAAAGTTGATTTCCATAAGAAAAATAGCTCCAAACTTAAGGATGACACATCCAACCTTTAAAAGGTTGTGGAAGAGCTAAAAACTTCTAATGCTTTTCTTAAGAAGTTATTGGATGAATTTTCATCTAAACCCTTAACCAATTCTTTACTTAAAGAAAATAATGCTTTGAAAAATGAAGTTGAGGACTTGAGACTCTCTATTTTTAAATTTTACAAAGGGAAGGAAAGTTTAGATACCCTCATTATATCTCAAAGACCTCCCTTAGTGAGACATGACTTAGGTTTTAATGGAGCATCATCTTCATCTACACCTAGAACTATTTTTATAAAAGCTTATACATCACAAACCTCTTCAATTGAGGTGGTTGCCTCAAAGGCAAAGAACAAATCACACACTAAAGCCCCTACTCAAAGGAGAAGTAGTAATGGCTCAAGAGGGAAACCTCAAAAGGCCAACCATGCCTTCTTTTATAGGAGGTATACACCTAGGAAAGCACCCACTACACATGATTATGTTTGTTATTGTACTTCTTCTTATATTTCAAACAAGAAGGTTATAAGGCCAATACCCCAAGTGAAGTGGCAAGAGTCTTTTAAGACTAAGCAATGCCATTATTGCATGGAGTTTGGGCACATTAACATTCATTATTTGATAAGAAAATCCCATTGGGATCTCTTAAGAACTAACCCCGAAGGACCCAAGTTTGTTTAGGTACTTAAAAGCCAAACTTGAATTTATGTTTTGTAGGTATGCCTTAAATCCACAAGCAATGAAAATGTATAGCTTTTAGATAGTGGATGCTCAAGGCACATGACCAGAAACAAAAGCCTCTTCACTAATCTTAAACGTATGGATGGGGATAAGGTCACATTTGGGAACAATGCTAAGGGTAAGTTAATTGGCATTGGTTCCATTGGACTAAATGGTATTTCAATAATAGATGATGTTATGTTTGTTGATGGTTTGAAGTACAACCTTTTAAGTGTGAGTCAATTATGTCATAAGGGAAACAAAGTCACCTTTAGCTCCAATGAATATCTAATGATCTCTTTAAATGGTCAAGAGATATTCAAAGGAAAAAGAGATGGTGATACTTATATAATTGACTTACATAAGTTAACTAAAGTTTCCTTTAGTTTTCTTGTGTCTATTAGTGAAGAATCTTGACTATGACATAGAAGACTTAGGCATGTAAGTATGGAAGTAATTCAAAGTCGTAAAAAGGATAAACTAGTAGATGGGCTCCCAAAGGTCAAATATTTGAAGGATAAGACTTGTGAGTCATGTCAAAGAGGGAAGCAATACAAATCATCATTCAAGCACAAAAATATTTGTAAGCACATCTAGACCTCTACAACTATTGCATCTTGATTTGTTTGGACCTAGTAGAGTTGCTAGCTTGGGTGGAAAACATTATGCATATGTTATTATTGATGATTACTCTAGGTTTACTTGGGTCATTTTCTTAGCTCATAAAAGTATACTTTTGAAAACTTCAAGCACTTTGCCAAAAGAGTCCAAAATGAGAAGAGATATTGTATCTCTAAGATTAGAAGTGATGATGGCAAAGAGTTTGAAAATAATATTTTTTAAAACTATTGTTTAGAAAATGGTATTTCTCATGATTTTTCCACACTAGGAACTACGCAACAAAATGGGTAGTTGAAAGGAAAAATTGAACATTGGTAGAAATGGCTAGAACAATGCTTAGTGAGTATATTTTACCAACCTACTTTTAGGCGGAAGCCACTAATACCGTATGTTATCTAGCAAACCGTGTTTTCAAAAGACTCATTTTAAATAAAATCTCTTATGAGCTTTAGAATGGAAGAAAACCTAAGATCTCATATCTTAGAGTATTTAGTTGCAAATGTTTCATATTGAATACCAAGGACAACCTTAGAAAATTTGCCTCAAAATCAGATGTGGGCATATTTCTTAGTTACTCCACCTCTAGCAAAGCCTATAGAGTCCTTAATAAAAGAACTTTAGTTGTAGAAGAGTCTATGCATGTTAATTTTAATGAATCTTATATACTTAATCTTAGGAAAGGTATTCCTTTGGATGATGTTATAGGTTCTATAGAAAATCTCAATCTTGATTAAGTGAAACAAGGGGAATCAACAAAGAAAAATGATCTTGATGAGGAACAACATCAAGAGGAAGAGCAATCCTAAGCTCAAAAGTAAGAAACCAATGAGCTACCAAAGGAGTGAAGGTTTGTAAGAAACTACCCAAAGGAGCAAATCATTGGTGATCCTACAAAAGGTGTAAGTACTCGTTCCGAATTTCTTAATTCTAATATTGTCTTTTGTATCTCAAATTGAACCAAAGTCAATTAATGAAGCTTTGGATGATGAGAGTTGGGCAATTGCTATGCAAGATGAACTCAACTAATTTGAGAGAAACAAGGTTTAGATTTTGGTTCCAAGACCTAAGGACTACCCAATTATTGGTAGTAAGTCTATAGGAACAAACTAGATAAGGATAGTAACATTACAAGAAATAATGCTAGATTAGTTGCCAAAAGCTATAATCAAGAGGAAGACATTGATTATGATGAAACCTTTGCCCTCGTAGCAAGATTAGAGGCTATTCGTATTTTATTAGCTTATGCATGCCACATAAATTACAAGCTTTTCAAATGGATGCTAAAAGTACCTTTTTAAATAGTTTTATATTAGAGGAAGTCTATGTTGAGCAACCTCCCGGTTTTGAAGATCATGCCTTTCCAAACCATGTCTATAAGCTCACTAAGGCATTATATGAATTAAAGCAAGCCCCTAGAGCTTGGTATGAAAGACTTAGTGCATTTCTTATAGACAATGGATTTTCAAAAGGGCATTTTGATAGAACTCTTTTTATTAAAAAGCATAAGCATGACACTCTCATTGTTCAAATTTATCTTGATGACATTATCTTTGGGTCTACTAATGAAAATCTTTGCTAAGAGTTTGCTAAGTGTATGACTAAGGAATTTGAAATGAGCATGATAGGTTAGCTCAAATTCTTCCTTGGACTTCAAATTACGCAAAGCAAAGATGTCATCTTCATCATCCAATCCAAGTACACTAAGGAATTAATAAAAAAATTTGGAATGGATGGTTGCAAGAATGCCAAGACACCAACGAGCAATTCAACAAAATTAGAAAAAGTTGAAAAGGGTAAAGCTATTGATGAAAATCTTTATAAAGGTACGATTGATTCTCTTCTTTATTTAACTGCCTCTAGACCTGACATTATGTATAGTGTATACTTATGTGCTTGATTTCAATCATGTCCTAAAGAATCACATTTGAATGCAGTAAAAAGGATTTTGAAATATCTTCATGGTACTATGCATTTAGGCTTATAGTATCTTAGGAAAACATCATATCATATCATTGGTTTTTCGGATGCCGATTATATCGGTAGTCTTTTGGATAGAAAAAGCACATTTGGAACTCTTCACTTTATTGGTGAATGTTTAGTTTTATGGCATAGCAAGAAATAAGCTTTGGTTGCCTTATCCACCGCCGAAGAGGAATATGTGGCGATAGGTTGTTGTAGCACTCAAGTTCTTTGGATGAAATAACAACTCAAGGATTATGGCCAAGTGATTGATCAAATTCCCATCAAATGTGATAACACTAGTGCAATAAATCTTTCAAAAAAGCCCATTCAACATTCTAAGAGCAAACATATTGATATAAGACATCATTTTTTAAAAGTTCATGTCCAAAATGGTGATGTGGTGTTAGAATTTATTGACAGTAACAACCAATTGGTGGATATTTTTACCAAGCCCCTAAATAATGAAAGGTTTTTCTTTATAGAAAGAGAGTTTGGTATGCTTGATGAGAGCACGTGTTTTGAAAAGCTTTAAGTCATGCTTTTTCATGTATGAACATGTTTATGTTAATTATATGCTCTTTAATTGATTAATGTGGATGTTATACTTCTTGTTTGATTGATGGACATTTGCATACATAAGTTGATATTTTGAGTCTACTGAAGTTCAATTTAATGGGTTAAAGACTCAAACTATTAGAAATCATTCATGACGATGATCTATGATATGCCACACTAGGGTACTTTAGTCATATTTCCTTTCGACGTCTATCTCGAGCGGGAAAAATCTTTCCTCTAATCTTTCTGAGTACTTGTAATTCCTGCTTGAGAAAGATTTTTCCCGCTCAGGATAGACGTCCTACTCGGGAAATTATCCCTCCCACTCATGAATTCTTGGTCTTCGAATTGACCATTGCAGTTCTTCATGTCCTGTTCAGGATCCCCCATTTCCTAGTCGAGAAATTTGAAAATTATCCAACCGTTATACCTCTTTAAACGTGCATGCTTCGGAAGGTACATGTCCCCCTCGAGACTATATCTAATAGTTCAAAATTTTTTGATCGTTGGAAGGTTCTTGCTCGGGACTGCCTGGATGGTAGCCTTTTGTAATTGCCACCAATCAAATTCAATCTGCCATAACTCCCTTTAAATCCCTTCAAACAGTAACATACCTCTTCAAACACTATAAATACCCCTCTTTTCTAATTCTTGTCTTCACTTTTGCATCCCAACTCTCTCTCTATCTCAAATCTTTTCTCTCTAATCTCATAATCATCATATACTCTCTTTACTCATCCTCTCAAATGGCACCCAAAATTGACACTTCGAAATCTAGAGCCTCCAAAGGCAAAGGTGTGGCCTTTTCTTCATCCAACTTCACTTCTTACAATGCCATCTTCGATGCCTTCTCAAAAGAGGAGAAAAAACGCTATACCAATACCACCGCCAAGAAATTCATCTCCAATTGAACTATCAACCTAGATGATCTTGAAAAGTTAGGTGGCAAAGATGAAGTTATTAGCGCTCTTGAAAAAATGCGGTGGAACAATTTCATGATGCCTCTTGAAGATGGACATGATGAACTTACAACCGAATTCCTCTCAGCTCTTCAAGTCATCAAAGACCCCAAGCATTATCTTGGCTACTATGGAATTGAATTTCGACTCTTTGGTCAACCACAAGAGATGAAAAAGCACCAACTTGCGGATGCTTTCGGTTTCAAGAAGGTAGGCCTTCTTAATGCTCAAACCATGCATCTCTCTCCCCTTGATATGTGGAAAAACATTTCTCTTGAAACTCGTCTTGACAAGAAATCTAATGCCAAACACATTAAGACACTTTCTCATTTCATCCTTCACCGTATTATCACTTTCACTATCAATGCAAGAAGTGAAAGCAATGAGAAAGTCACTCATGAATACCTTCTCTACCTTTATCCCATGATTCACTACAAGCCTACTGAAACGACCCATTTTCTTCTTGAAAAATTTCTCTCCATGGCAACCACCACTAAAGGTATAATCTCTCTTCATGCACAAATAACCTATCTTGCAAGATACCTCAATTTATGAAAATTGTGCTTTCTTCACTTCATCTCGTTCTTAATATGAGAGCTTCTTGGACATTCAATATCTCCTAAATTGCAAGGCTCGACAAGGAGGTAGACACCTTCTTCTATGCATTTAAAGAGCATAGAGACCAAAAGGCAACCTAAGAGGCAACAAGGAAACGTGCAAGGCTCTTCATAGGAGGAGAAGGATCAAGTGCCTAAGACATTACTCCACCACCACCACCTCCTAAAGCCAACATATCTCCTTGCAAAGTCTTTATGACTTTCAAATGCAATCCTTCAACACCATGAGGGATATGATGTAACATCTCCACTTGGACATTTAAAGCATCCAAGGAAAAATGAATCTCAATGTTTGCAATCATAGCTTTGAAGCGACACCTTCATTTTTGGGGGAGCAAGGCATTCAAGAGGAGGAAGAGGGTGGTGAAGAATAAGAGGAGACAAGTGATGAAGAAGGAGATTCTTAGCCTAATTTTACCTTTCCTTCCTTTATTTTCTAGGCTAAGTATTTAAATGTATGGTATATCATGTTTAGATCACACATTTTCTCTTTTTCATGTACCACATTTCAACTTTCAATAAAATATTTTCATGTTTTCATTTCTTACTCTCCTTGGTGATTGCTTTTATACTTTATATACATCTAGTCTTTTTGATATTGACAAAGAGGGAGAAGAAAGAACATGAAACTGATACAAAAATTAAATGCAAAAATTAACTCTATTTTCGGATTGATAACTTAGTTAATTATGTTGACTTTAACAATCTTGTTTGACTTAAGTTATTTATTATGAATTATGCCTTCAAATGATGTGAAACTTTGCATGCTTATTTTTTAGTACCTTAATTTGATATATACACTATCAATTTATTATTTTTGCTTAGTTTGATTGTCAAAATAAAAAAAGAAGAGATTGTTAACCTTAGGGTGATTGCTTTCCATTTTGATCTTGACAATCAAATTAAATATC
The DNA here is from genome assembly GCA_949630135.1 of Balakata baccata. Lineage (NCBI taxonomy): Eukaryota > Viridiplantae > Streptophyta > Magnoliopsida > Malpighiales > Euphorbiaceae > Balakata > Balakata baccata. The sequence goes on along the minus strand of CATIWF010004444.1, from coordinate 18,532 downwards.
ACAAATATATGCATTTAGTATTGTGTTGATAGTGTTCAAAATTTCAGCACATCTGGTTGTGAATTCCTCATTGAATAAGTCAAGTATTTCCTGGAGACATATAACTCCCGACTAGGATACTGATCTCCCAACGAGGACTAAAGTACAGACCGGGAAATCCATATCTAGATTGGGAAAGACTATCTTCTAATCTTCCAATATTCCAGAAACAAAAGCAGATCAACACAGGCCTAATCCTAACCGGGAAAGACAATTTCTAGAGTGAGAAATGTGATGGTCTGATCGGGAAAATCAAATGGACATGACCATTGAAGAATAGACTCCATTAAAGTGTGCCACATCATCTAGAAGTCAAAAGGACCAAGTCAAGCTAACCAATATCCCGACTAGGAAGCATTCGAAGCCAGCAAACCCTGGACCTATCTATAGCATCATTGAAGAGGTCCAGACTGGGACACAAGGAGTCTTGACTGGAAAAATCATATAGGAACTAGTCGTCGGAGCCCTCAGACAACCAGAAAATGCCACATGTCAAAATAGGTCATTTCCAGACTGAGAACTCCTCTCTGTAGGCTATATTAAATGCACTTGTAAGAGAATATTAGAAAGAGTAATGACACTCATTTCTAATGGCTACTTGGTGGGAAATCAATATAAATACCCTAACAAAAGGTCACTTAATTTATCCAACTGTTTTCTAAGTGCCAAAACTTTTGGAATTTATTTTCTCAATCTTTCTGTAATTAATTGTTGTGTAAGGGTTCAAGTGTTAGCTGTAAAACACTTGGGTTATCTTTTAAGTGGGTAGTATGAGCCAAATTACAAGGAATTGGTTGTTGTATGAGCCATCACAACACAAGGAAAATTTCGGGTTGAGTGTTAGCCTTGGTAAAAATACCTAGTTGAGAGTGAACTAGTTAAAACTCTATTGTAATCTAAATATTAGATTAGTGAATATCCAATTGTGATTGAGGAGAGGAGTAGGGTTAGTTAACACCCGAACCTTTATAAAAATTTGTATGTCCATATCTTCTAACATTTATTCTCCTTATGTGTGCAATAATTTTTAATTTACCACTAACTTCTAACATTTTTAATTTGGGCAACACTTTTCATTACCAACTTGTACTATCTACAAGCTCCTTGACCTGCCTGAGAAAAACTCATGCTAAGCTTTTTTTAGCTTAGTGGTACATATAGGCATTGAAATTTTCCTATGCATCAAATATGTATACAACATAAAATATAGCATGACATCATGTATCATGTCATATGAACATATAAATTGTGCTTATGGTAAAATATAATAATTTCGTATCACATGCATGTATTATCATGTCTATGTCATATCACAATTCTTATACTTTTACATATATAATATGAAACTCATGCATTAACTATTTACCTAATGCACGAAATACATTTCATCTGTCTATACCATTTATTCTAGTCATTTATGACTTTTTGCTTTACAACTTATCTGTCTTATACACTTTCTTTCAGTTAATCAACTTCGACAAATAACCCAAGCCTCATTCCTGGACTGTCCGGATATGGGGTGTAAAGTAGGTGAGCTAGTCATCCTACTAATCCACTATAATCTGTATGCTCATTTGAGCTCCCTCAAGTCAAGCATGCTCACCCAAACCAGGGGTCAGCTACTTGACTAAGTATAACTGTAATTTGCATGCTCATTCGAGCTCCCTCAAGTCAAGCATTCTCACCCAAACTAGGGTTTAGCTAACCTGATTGAGTATAATAGGTATGAGTACCAGGAATAGGAGCACCCAAGTCAAGGCTAAACAACCTGATCCTCACTCATACATCTCGTCGATACGTATCACTTATCCCCTTCATGATGTATCATTTATCCTAAAGTAGTCCTCAGGTAGAGAAATAAGCATTTATATCAAAGTATTCATTTATTTCAATCTTATTCTTTTATATTTCCATCATGTTTCCATATTTCATATGCATGCTCACATGTCACATTTATGCATATCACCATGTTTTCACATGTTCTTATATCGTACTTTAGCATTCGTGCATAATCGACATGTAATGGACCTACAAAAACATCATTTAAACATAGGTCACTATTGCTGCGGATAGTGTCTTCACGATCATGACAAATATACCTAGGCATGAAGCATGGTCGTGAAGGCTTCTAGACTAAGCCTTCATGGTCATGACAGTTTCAGCATGGTTGTGACGCCGGTTGTGAAATGTCCTAACTTGTGCCTATGGTCAAATTTTGTTAAAATTCCACTTCTAATCCCTTCCTAAACATGTGTAGACATCATCCATGGTCATTAGACACCAAAACAAATAAGTTATCACAACTCAATCCCCAAAATGGGGTCACAACCAAGCTCACAACTCAAGTTTTACACATGCATTGTAACCATTTTAACACTTTTGCTATTTTCTTGCTTATAACCATATTTATACATATTCAAATACTCTAATTAACCTTTCTAACATTTAATAATGCCATTTCATGCTATCATATTATATAAAATCATGTTACTTATCAAATAAGCATGTTCAACAACACACTTTACCCAAAATGCACACTCTAAGTCATATTACCATTTTTATACTCATTTGACACCTGATACCTTTTCAATACTCATTTTAATATCTCGTACATGTAATATACTATTTCATACTTTCGAATTAAAAAATAAAACATTTCCTACTCATCAAGCTTGCTCAATTATCATATAAACACATATTACATATTTTACATGCATTTATCACATTTAAGGGGCAAATAATAATGCATATATGTATAAACCTCTATTAAGAGCTTGAAAAAAACTCAACTAAGGAGCTATCTACCCTCCTTGTTGGTCTCCTCCCTCTTGTACTTGTTTTCCTATCACAATTAATACCGTTTATCAAATACTATGTCCATGGTAATATGTGAAAAACATAAAACTAACACATACTCCACAAACTATGGTTATTATGCATGATTTTAACTCCATATCATGGTATCTCACTTCCAATAACTTTAGATGACACAAATACACCCATTATCCAAAAACCCTTCATATCCCTCCAAAGGTTTCCAATCAAACAACACAATCACCTCACATAATTTCATAATCACGTTAGAGAGATGATTTTCTCACATTTTCTTACCTCTTGATGGAAGAAGAGACACTTGACCATGCAAAGAACTCCATGGCTCTCTTGCACCAACTTTCTCTCTCCTAAAAAATCCCACCAAAGATGATGTTCTCCCCAAATCTTGCTTTAATCTTGTTTTCTTTGTTGGTTTGATGCTATTTCACTAAAAAATCATGAACAATCACTCACCTGGGGTTCTTGAGGGTGTGTGATAGGGGTTTGGGGTTTGAGGATGGAAAAGATGCTGAAAAGTAAAGATAAGAATGTGGAAAAAGCTTTATATACAGACCTTTCACGGTCATAAAGTTTCCCTCTCATGACCATAAAGAGTTACTGTAACAACTGACCTTGAAATGTCATGTTTATCCAACTTTTTCATTTGTCACGGTCGTGACACCCCCTTGTCATGGCTGTGACACTTTAATTTTTCAAAATTATTATGTTATTTCACCCCTTTCTTGAAACCAAAGCCAAAATCGACTAGTATACCACACATATACCTCATATATACTTCTAATATGCCTCCAATATATCTTCATATAATATTGAATATAATGCATATATACATGTATTTTATATCCCTTATATGTCATGTATCCATAAATTATGACTAAGCCCTAGTGAGTGGGTATTACATTCTTGCTTTGGTCTTTAGAATCCCAAAGCTCTGTTTGCTACATGGAAGTGCTAGGGATAATTGAATCACAGAGGGGAAAGAAGAAGCTCAAAGTTTGATGCCTCTTGTTCATTTCTAGGTAATTAAAGGGGAAAGAAGAAGGTGAAAAAGGAGACTCATTGTTATGAGATGCGCCTATTAGTCAAGTTTGAACACACTTTCTTTGCCCTGTTAGCAACTAGGGGTGCGATGTTGCATTATTCTAAACTATAAAGGGGCTATATAGAAAAACGTAGTTTAAAGGGCCATATGGATCAAAAATCGCATTATAGGGTAAATGGCAAAATTGAACTTTAGGAGGCTAAGTATGACTTAAGCCTTTTTGATATTGTTTATATTAGATATTGGTTTTGTAAGCAGTGGCCCAATTTAGCCTTAAATCAATTTATTTCTTATGATGATGGGATCCTTTGGGATCGAGTTTTATGCATGCCATATGGCTTTATATGATAAGGATTTATATGTTAACATGGAAAAAGGCTATACATAGTGATGTATGATAATATGTTATATGGAAAAAGAAAAAAGTTCAGTTTTTAGGCTTAAGTCATACCCAACCTCCTTAATATGTTCGTTTTTGCTATTTAGCCCCCTACAACAATTTTTTGGTCTACTTTGCCATATGTCTAATTCATAAAACTGAACATATAGCCCCTTATTGCTGACATGGCACCATTGACCAAGTCAAATATTTTTCCTTGCCATGTCAGCATTACGGGGCATCATACACATTTTACATATTGAACTGGAGGCAAGATGGACCAAAAAAGATGTTCAAGTGGTTAACTAGACCAAAAATCACTGCAATGGGCTAAATACGAAAACAAATATCTTCAGGGGGCTGGGTATGACTTAAGCTAAGTTTTTAATTAGTACAGGTTTATATGCATATATTTATGTATCATTCTCTTGTATAGTGAGATTATTCTTACTATATAGGAGGCCCTTATAGAACCGGTCAGGCCGGGTTTAATAATCGTGGCCAGATCAGCTTTCCAGGATGCTGACTCAAAAAAAATGGTCATAAGTGGTTTTTATGAGAAAAAATTGTTTAGTGAGTTTGTGGTACAAAAAATTTAATAGTTATTTTATGACAAGTAATAAAAAGTCCAGTGACCATCAGTAAAATTAATTAACCCTCGAATCTTCTATTTTCGTCACCTTTAGCTTTTTATGGTGAATGATTTTCGATTATTGCAATAAAAAAACTTAAATAAGTAAGAGCATAAATTAGTAAGAAAATCTAATTGAATTAATTGATAACATAAATAGGAAGAAAACTCAACTTAAGTAATTGAGACCATAAACTAGAAACCAAATATAAATTAAATAATTGGGACCATAAACTAGAAAGTAAATCTAAATTAACCATATCATAAGAACTTCTTGTAGTAGTGCATGGTCACATAATTTCATTTGAATAGAAAGACAATTCTTCCTCTTTAACATTGCTTTGTTAATATGTCGAATTTTATATTGATAACCTTTTTGCCTTCATTATCTCTATTGTGGATCTTAGTGTGATTAATATTATTTTTTTTTATCTTGACAATCAAATTAATTGTTATAATATATATTTAGTGTTGTTTTAATAATGTGAAAAGTTTCAAATCAATAGGACTTCATTCACTTAATCAATTATTCAAGAAACATAGTGGTCCTATAAATAGCAGTTAGTAAGAGAAATAGAGCCAGCAAGGGAGTTTTCTCGATTGTGCCTCCATATACGCGACCACACGTTAAGTCTGGAAAATGCATCATGAGATCTAGTATGGTTCGTGGAGTTAATGTTGGAAATAGAAACGATTTTTAGATTGAGATGAGCTCTAGGTCTTAGTCAAAAATAGAGATTTCAAAAATTTTTCTTTTAACAGAAACATGCAAACATATTTTGCACAACATACAAACATAATTTGTTAAGCTTAAGTATTTATTCATAACTTTTACAAATCATATTTTGTTACATTTTATAGATAATATCCATTTGTCAAGATCATCCCATAATTTTTAGAATAAAATGGAAAAATAATAGGTGAAGACAAACCTTTTAGAACCGAGTTTACCAAAATTACAAACCAAGTAAAAAGATTAAAAGCTTAAAATATTTATAATGAAACTCCTTTACCAGTCAAAGATGTATGATCACCAATCTTTTTCTCTCTTCTTTTTCTTTCTTTCTTTCTTTCTTTTTCTCTCTTCTTTCTCTTTTTTTTTTCTTTTTTCCTTCTTTCTCCTTTTATTTCTCCTTTGTTCCTTCCTCCTCATGTTTTTGCCTTCTTGCTCAATCCTTAAGTTTTGTTTTTATTCAAATAAATGAAGTGGCAAGAATACATTAGTTGCACATTAACAACTTAATGCAAGGTGGCATATAAATATAGAAACAAGATGGAAGAAGTAATGCCACAATAATCATGGTAATTACATTAATATACCATTGTGGTTAATTTAATTAACAACTTAATTAAATTATGATAATTTTAATTAACACTTTAATTAAAATTATATAGGAGAAATAATTAAAATTAATAAATATTAATTTTAACTCAAATAATATAAGTGATCATTTCTAATTTAATTCTCAATTAAATTAATTCCCACATCATAAATATTGACTAGCCAAATAATTTAATTTTTGGTGTGACTTATAAGGTCAATTATTTTATCGAAATGGAAATATAATAGTAACTCCTTAATATTATATTGAAACTAGTTCTGAATTTCTTGTATAGCCGGACATATTAAGTATCTTTCAGGAATTCTCCTTTAATTACTGATAAAATCTCAAATATTAATTTGACATCTAAATCATAATATTAAGTCATCTCATTATGATCCTAATATTGATTAGGGTCTCAGCGTATCAAACCATATTGGTCAATATACTAATGAGTGGTAATTTGTCTTCTGATTAAAATAATACTTATCATTATTAGTCTAACTAATAGTATTGATCTTACATCGAATAAGTTATATTTCTCCTGGCCAGAAATTTATTTTATCATAACCAAAATATCAATTTCATTAGGATCTTGCCCTGGTGCTGCAGGGTAATGAGTCTTAGTATTGGTAATCTCATGTCTCACTAAACTAACTGTGGTGACTACAAGCCGGATTACCAAGCGTGGATAGCCCAGTACAAGGCAAGAGCACCTCTACAAACACTCGTGAAAAAACAATATTGACATCTCAAGTCAGAGGATTTCGAGTCATAAAAGACATATTATGAACAAAATAATAACTGTTGACTTTAAACACTACCTGTGCAGTTATTATCAAGTATCACTGTTTGGTACTCTTAACTCTTTAAAAACCCATTGGTTTATCTAGATATCATTATATCATGGAGAATGAGATTTCTCCTCAAAATAAACCATGTGATAACCTAGAGGCTCAATGAATACCCAATTCACTGTCCTTTTCTAGTTATGAACATTTTAAAGATTATTTTTACTAGAGATATTTATCTCATTAATATCAACAATTTTATAATAAATTCTCTGTGGATAATCAATGAGTTGTATATTTTATAGTATAAAAAAACTACTGCATTCATAATATAATCAACAACTTGAATATTTTATTTATTATGAATGTGAAATATACACGTGTCCATTATGGTACATTATTTAATATATAAAAAGAAGTGAATTCACTAAGGCATACACACCACTGATAACAAACTCCCACTTGAACTAGTGTCACTCACTACAGTTTCTAAGACCTATCTTCTGAAGATGGTGGTCTAAATGTGCCTGTGTCATAGGCTTTGTGAATGGATCAGCTGCATTGTCAGCTAATGGAGCTTTTTGCACCGAGATATCACCTTGCACAACTATTTCTCTAATTAAATGATAATGCCAAAGTAAATGTTTAAAGTTCTTATGAGACCTTAGTTCCTTAGACTGTGCAATTGCCCTATTATTGTTACAATACAAAGGAATAGGACTATGAATAAACGGAACCACATCTAAATCCAATATAAAGTTCTTCAACCACATTGCTTCTTTGGCAGCATTTGAAGCTACTATGTATTCAGCCTCTGTTGTAGAATCAGCAATGGTTGTTTGCTTGGAACTTTTCCATGCTACAATTGCACCATTCAGGGTGAACACATGCCTTGATATGGAGTTCAATTCATCCTTATCTAATTGAAAATCAAAATCTATGTATCCAACCATACTGAGATCGTTTCCTCCCTAAACCAAGAACAAATCTTTAGTCATTCTCAAGTACTTAAAGATTGCCTTGACTGCTATCCAGTGTCCTTCATACCTGTATTAAACTGATACCTGCTAGTCAAGATAACAATAAAGGCTATGTCTGGTCTAGTACATAACATAGCGTACATTAGATTGTCTATGGCTGAAGCATACAATATGTCAGCCATTCGTGCTCTCTCTTCAGGAGTTTTGGGACTCATCTCCTTAAAAAGATGTACTCCATGCCTCACAGTATTAATCCTCTTTTGGAATTTTCCATCCCAAACCTTTTTAAGATCTTTTCCAAATAGAGGGCTTAGGACAACCCTAACATTCTTTTAGCTCTATCTCTATACAGCTTAATACCAAGAATATAGGTTGCATCTCCCATGTCTTTCCTGAAGAAGGTTGATGATAACTAGACCTTTATGTTAGTTAAAAAACCAACATCATTACCCATGATCATAATATCATCAACATATAAGACTAAGAAAGCAAACTTGCTACCACTAACTTTCTTATATACACAAGCCTCATTAGGAATTTGAATAAAGCCATAACCCTTTATAGCCTCAACAAAAAGCTTATTCCAGCTCTTTGAAACTTGCTTAAGATCATAAATGGATCTCTTAAGCTTATACACATTTGAACTATCTTCATATTCAAATCTTTTAGGTTGTTCCATATAAATTTCTTCTTCAAGAAATCCATTAAGAAATGTAGTTTTGACATCCATATGTCATATATCATAATCACAGTGTGCTGCAATAGCTAAGAGTATTCGAATACTTTTAAGCATGGCTATGAGAGAGAGTGTCTCTTCATAGTCAATCCCTTCCCATTGGCGATACCCCTTTGCTATAAGCCTAACTTTATTAGTATCAATATTCTCTTCAGAATCTAGCTTGCGCTTATAAACCCATTTACAACCTATTGGAACTATTCCTTTAGGTTGGGTCTACAAGTTCCCAAACTTGATTCTTGTACATGGAATTTGTCTCAGCTTGCATTGCGTCTTGCCACTTAAGAGCATCAATGTTAGACATTGCCTCCTCATAAGTGGCAGGATCTTCTAGTTGAACATTATTGCCAAATATGAACAACTCTTGGTTACATTCAACAGTAAATCTATACCATCTAGGAGGCTATGAAGCTCTTTCAGACCTCTTAAGAGCCGAAGTGATATCCATTGTCATGTTAGACTCAATTGGCTTATCAATTTCTATTGGTTCAACCACTTGGATTTGTTTTTCAGATGATTCTTTATCCAAAACTATATGTCTGCCTTTGTCTCCTTCTTTGAGAAACTCTTTCTCACAAAAGGTAGCATATCTACTTATAACAAAAATTTGTTCGTCTATCCTAAATTATTTATAGCAGCAGCATATCCAACCAATCGACTTTTAGTGGACTGTTCCTCTAACTTATCTGTGTTTTACCTTTTAATATAGGCAGGACAACCCCATATCTTAAAATGAGATAATATAGGAGTTTTACCAGTCCATATCTCATATGGAGCGGTATTCACAGATTTAGAAGGAATTCTGTGAAGAATATATAATGCTGTTTCCGAAGCATATCCCCAAAAGGAGATATGTAAGTTAGTATAATTCATCATACTATGTACCATGTCTAACAAAGTAGAAATTCTCCTTTCACTCATACCATTTAGTTGAGGTGTGCCATGTCGAGTGAATTGTATGACAATTCCATTTTCTTTGAGGTAATCATTAAATTCAGTACTTGAATATTATCCACCTTGATATGATTGAAGTGCTTTAATATTCTTTCCTAATTTATTTTCTACTTTGACCTTGTACTCTTTGAACTTTTCAAAGACTTCATATTTGTATTTCAATAAATACAAATACTCATATCTAGACTTATCGTCTACAAAATTAACAAAGAAAAGATAACCTCCTCAGGCCATTTCCTTAAATGGTCCACAAATATCAGTATGAATTAATTCAAGAAGGTTCTCAGCATGTACCATTTGACCAACAAATGGAGCTCTAGTCATTTTACCATGCAGACATGACTCACAAATAGAGTCATTAAACTGAGAATCTAAACCTTTTAGAATTCCCATATCTACCAACTTGTGGAACCTTGCATTAGAAATATGACCAAGTCTTAAGTGCCAAACATGTGTCATACTTGAATCATCATACTTAGTTTGATTTGAATTGTCATTTATATTGCTCAATAATAACTCTTTATTATTTATCTTATTAGGCTTATCACAATATAAATAATATAAGTCATGATATTTAGTTCCAATGCCTATACTGGTTGTCACTCCCTTAGCACCCTCTCTATCCTGCTCACATGTTTTCCTCACCTTCTTCGCCTTCTCCACACTAAGGGCAAAAATGAATAACTGAGAGAAATCCTCATATTGATGTGATGGTACCAAAGCTCTAATATCTTTGTTAAGGCCATCTTCAAACTTCTAACACTGGCCTCTCTCATCTCCCAGGAGTCTAGCAGCATATCTACTTTGCCTAGTGAACTCTCATTCATACACTTCCATAGTCATCTATTCCTATTGCAAATTGAGGAATTCTTGCTTGTTATCATTAACATACACTCGAGGCACATACTGTAACACCCTCCTATATGGCATACTTAACCGCTATACAAGGGAGTGCTACCACATACTTCTTACTATACTTATCACTATTATCCCTCTTTTAGTCTTTATCGTATGAACATATTATAAAACTGTTTATCTCACTATACATATCAATATAGGTCCATATAGTTGAATAGCATAAGTCCATGCATTTATAACAAACTAAAATCATGCAATTTGAAAACCTGGGCTAAACATGCCCAAAATAACACATCCATAAAATCCATAATTCGTAATACAATTTAAAACAAAATCCCAAATGTATGATAAATGAAAATTGATGCATCATGCGCTGACTTTGATCTTTTGCTGCTTTGATTGGCTTAGCTTCTTTGTGTCAACTATGCCTATAGCTTCAGACCTATATGTAGGAAACCCATACGCTAAGCTATCTAACTTAGTGGTACTTATAATTATATAAATTCTATCATGCATATCTTACCATTCATATCATATAGCCATGTTAAAACAAAGTCTTACATATAGTAAATCATGCCAATAACAACGTATTACCATGCTTACATAAACCAAGCAACCAATGATCATAGCGTACCTGGTAAGTGGAAGCCATTTCCTAAAATCACAGACATTGTAAAAACTTTGCTTTACTTCTTTATTTCCTTTATCTTGCCTAATTACACTATACTAGACAACTGGATACGGGTTGTGAATGGGGGCACTCTCGGAGCAAAAGCCACCCTAACTACATAATCATAATTGTCTATATTTATACTTGAGTCAAGTGCGCTCTCAGAGCTGAAGCTAACTTGACTTATAACTGTATAAAATAATTGCTAGCATAATGGGTCAAGGGCGCTCTCAGAGTTGAAGCCATCTTGCCCGATAAATAACGCATGAGCTAATACTATGGTACCATAACCACCATTAATGGCATATCATCTATCATATAGTCAGTCCTAGTATGAGTAATCACATTTCTATCATTTCATATTTCCTTTATTCATATGGAACTGATCTCATGATGATACTAACATTCCTATGATATTGCGTGTTAATATAAATAATACAAATTAATATCATGTGATTCAACCATATATCATATCCGTATATCATTTGCCACATTTTTATCCATGTGGTCAACATATACATATTCCTTTATCGAATGTCATATCGTAGTACATCAAGCATAACAACATGATTATCATGTCTATCATATAATATAACCTTTCATCACTTATTCAACATTAATCTGTCATGCCATAATGACCGATTCACATAAATCATCCATGTATCACTTTTGTATATCATACGTCATATAAATGTCCATGTGTCATCGTGTTCACAATCAATTTCTCATGTCATATTTAATACAAAATGGGCATGTTGAATCACGAGAGTCGCGAGCGTGACTTCCATGATAACAATACCATAAATCCAACACCATATGCCAATTCTTTTTAACGTGTTTTAAACACCACCACATCATTACAAAACCATCATATGACATATATACAGATCCGAATACCATTACTACATGCCATTACTCATGTAATCCATCTCATATCAATATAACATGTAAATCATTCATAAGTTATGTAATTACTTCATATAACAATTCCCAATTATTGAGATAATGTTTCATGGCATTCAACAGTAACATATAATACAGTATACCAGTGGTCTAATAATCATACAGCTAGAAAGCAAATAAATATGATTATAGGTACAAACCTTAATCTATGGAGCCGAAACTATCACTCTCACATCTCTCTAACGTACTACTGTTTATGTCCCTTTTCTGAACCATTCCCTAGCACCAAATACATGAGCCAGGAATCATAAAACATTCATTATATTTTGTTCAAAGGGAACCCAATGGAAATATTGACAAAATCATAACTTTATTGATAATAAACCATTAAACTCAATCTAAGAGGTTAGGGAAACAAAACACTTACTGAGATACCTCTAGAAATTCCAGAATACAGGTGGGGAGTTTAGTTTATGGGACTGTTCAACTCAACCTTGTGTTCTTAAGGAAAAACACCAAAAACCCTTACTTTAATCCCTTTTAAAAACAATCTCTAATGTGTTTTTAAGGTGTTTAAACAATGGACAACCAGAAGGGTGAACAAATAGCTCTCTGGTCGAGCTTTGGTGTCTAGGGGTAGCTAGGGTTGTTAGAAAAATGAAAAAGATGAAATAAGATCGGGTTTAAATAGAGTAACCGCCTAGAAAGAATCGCGAGTGCGCCATGGGAATCGCGAGCGCGACTCTTTTTGCGAGCAAGATCCTTGAATCGCGAGGGCGATTCTGTTCTGCCCACATTCATCATTTTAAACCAATTTAATTACCATAATACCCCTCATGTTCCACATTACTTCTAAGCCATATTTTGTGGGCGTTACATTTCTCTCCCCCTTAAAGGATTTCGTCCCCAAATTTACCTGTATGTACATCACTGAACAAATATGGGTACTAGGCTTTCATGATCTCTTCACTTTCCCATATAACCTCTTCCGATGAGTGGTTTTTCCAAAGGACTATAACTAACTGGACTTGCTTATTTTTGAGCTGCTTGACTTCCTTAACTAAAATTTGGACTAGTTCTTCGTCATAAGTTAAATCCGGTCTCACCTCAATGCTCTTTAAAGCAATCACATGAGATGGGTTTGACCTATATCTCCTCAAAATGGAGACATGGAAAACATTATGTATCTTGCTCAACTCCAAAGGTAGAGTGTAACACCCCTTTATCCCACTCTGTAATAGCAAGGTAAGTGAGTATTACCTATCTAACTGTCTTAATTCCTCCATTGAAAGTGAACACTGATATAATTTTTTTTTACTATAATATTTATTTAAAACATACATATATTCAGCATAAATTTTTGCACACTCCAAAACTCTATAATTTATATTTGGCTATTTAACTTAGATTTACATCCATATTAAATTCACTACATTAGTATTACATACCCCAAAATACTTAAACTACATGAACTACATGAAATAAGTTTTTGATAATATTTTACAAAGCTTTAATCAAATATACCAAAATAAGTTGAGGCTTCTAGCTACTTTCTGATAGGATTCCCTTCTTTTTTTGACAGCTAACTTATCTTTCTCAAAACATTAGTATCTACGTGAGGGAAAAAAACCCATGTTAAGCTAATAGCTTAGTGGTACCTCATCGGATAAAAATCTTACATACATATGCATTCATTCACACCATAATTATATACATTACATACATCATAAATAAAATTCCATATATTACTTTACATACATTTGTTGGAAAATTTATGATTATGAGCCATTTTGAGAGGATAATTCGGATGGGTCCCACAACTCGATTTTAGGAGAAAGACCCGAATATGTGTTCTTGACATGAGAACTATGAATTAATGCATTCATATGCTCAAAATGGAGCATATGTTAATAGAAATTGAAGCTCAAAGTAAACTCCTTGCTAAGGAGATATAAAGAGGAAAAGTGAAAGTGGGAGTTGTCCCACATAACTAAAATGTAAAATTAGACTTGTGTTTATATAGTAAGATGCATTCTTACATGGATAAGAAAGAGCATGGAAGGCTCTCTCTTACGTGTCTAGGCACAAGGGGGGTGCAAATCCATGGTCCGGGATTAGCCAATGCATGGGTGCATGATCTGCATACACGAATGTCAGGCCGAAATCCTATAATCCGACCAAGCCCAATTTTTACATTTTTTATTTTTGGAAATTGAACTGACACTCCCCCAGGGGTCTGACATGCCTGTGTGGATTCCACATGCCCATGTCGTTTCACACGGCCATGCTTTTGACACGCACGTGTGGATTCCACTCACCCATGTTGTTGTGTTGCATTGTGTGCAAGCTAATCCACACGCCTGTGTGGATTTTACATGTCCATGTTGTTTGTTTTCCAAAATTGTCTTTTGGAATTTCCTTTTCTGATGTTTCAAAGGTTAAATTCACCATTATTTGAATTTTACAAAGGCATAATTGGCAGCTTTTAAAGAGATTAATCACAATTAATCTCATGTCTTCTCTATCTAGTATGAATAGGAGTTCTTGGCTTTTGTTGGTAGTTTTGTTTTGACTTAGATTTTTGCTCGTGTTGGGAAAATTTTCTTCTTCCTTTTCTTCTTCTTCTCAAGTGATAGAGAGTGTGACATATAATCAGTTCATTGTAAGTAGGTATTGTGTATTCAACATCTACTTGATATCTATTGCATCTTAGGAGACAAATGTTGATTTTCCTAAACACAATTGGTAGGGTGCAAATTTGTCTTAAGGACACTGTGTGGAACATAAGCCTAAGATTTATTCTACCTTCCTCTTGTCATTTTATTTGAATATTGAATTAACAATACTTTTATTTTCTAATAATGTTAAGACAAATTTTATGTTTGTTAATTCGTTATTCGGATTTATTAATTCTTGGAATTAATATTGTTTATTGTTGTTTCAGTGAAATGTATAACATGGCATATGCTACCAATGTTCAAGATGGTTCCCAACCATCAGCTTCTACTGCTCAGGTTGTCTCTTTGTTGTGCCTGTGACGGTACCTATGAACTATGGAGAGAAACCAGAAAAATTCAATAGCTTGAATTTCAAGAGATGGCAGCAAAAAATGTTGTTTTACTTGACTTCCTTGAACCTTGCATGGTTCTTAGCTGAAGATGCTCCTACTCTTAAAGAGGATGAGCAATATGTCCAAACAAGGATGGCCTATGATAGTTGATATCATTCTGACTTCTTGTGAATGAATTATTTCGTGAATGGGCTGCATGATTTATTATACAATGTGTATAGTGGAATCAAGACTGCTAGACAGTTGTGGGAATCATTGGACTAGAAATATAAATTTAAGGATGATGGTGCCAAGAAATTTATAGTGGGATGTTTCCTAGACTATAAAATGGTGGATTCCAAGACTATGGTAAGTCAAGTTCAAGAGTTTCAAGTTATTCTTCATGATATTCATATTGAAGGAATGAACTTGAGTGAAACCTTCTAAGTTACAACTATGATTGAAAAATTACCCCCTGGCTGGAAGGATTTCAAAAATTACCTTAAGCACAAGCAAAAGGAAATGAATATTAAGGAGCTAATTATTAGATTTCGAACAGAAGAAGACAATAAAGGCTCAGAAAGGAGGGGGTTGAATTCTTCTGAGGCTAAGGTAAATATTGTCGAACATGGACAAAATACCAAAAAGAAGAAATTCAAGGAGCTGAAAATGGGTCCCAAAGGTGGAGTTTTTAGAAAGAAATTCCTAGGCAAATGCTTTAATTGTGACAAGATGGGTCACAAGGCTTTTAATTGTAAGCTCCCAAAGAAGAAAAAGAGCAATGAAACAAATCTCTAGCAAAATATTACTCAAGAGGTTTCTGATACTAACCTTGCTACTATTATATCAGAAGTGAACATGGTTAGGTCTAACCCAAAAGAATGGTGGATTGACCCAGTGCCACAAGGCACATATGCTTAGATCGTGAGATGTTCTCCACCTTCAAGTCAAAGAGTGGGGAAATTTTGTTTATGGGCAATTCTGCCCCTTCTGAAGTTCTTAATGAAGCATAAGTGGTGCTAAAGATGACCTCTAGGAAGGAGCTGACTCTAACCAATGTTTTGTATGTGCTTGATATTCGCAAGAATTTGGTGTCAGGTTCATTATTGAACAAGCATAGGTTCAAAATGGTTTGAGTCAGACAAAGTTTTTTTATCCAAGGGTGGAATGTATATAGGCGGAGGGTATGCTATATATGGGCTTTCGAAGCTCAATGTAATTGTTATTAAACGTAATAATGAAAGCACCTATTTTGCTTATTTGCTTGAGTCTTCCAATTTATGGCATGGTAGACTATGACATATTAATTATAATACCTTGAGAAGGTTAATTAACTTGGACTACATACCTAATTTCCATATTATTATAAAACATAAATGTGAAGTTTGTGCTGAGGCAAAACTAACTAGATCATCCTTTCAAAATATTGAACGAGAAAGTGAACCACTTGATTTAATCCATAGTGATATATATGATTTAAAATTTGTTCAAACAAGAGGTGGAAACAAATATTTTATCATATTTGTGGATGATTGCACAAAATATTATGTGTATTTGCTTAAGAGCAAAGATGAGCCTATAGAGAAATTTAAACTCTATAAAATTGAGGTTGAAAATCAACTCAATAGAAAAATTAAGGTTTTGAGAAGTGACCATGGTGATGAATATGTGACACCATTTGGTGAATTCTGTGCACAACATGGAATTATATATAAAACCATGACACCGTATTCACCATAATCTAATAGTATGGTTGAAAGGAAGAATCGTACCTTGAAAGAAATGATGAATGCAATACTAATAAGTTTTGAGTTGCCATAGAACATGTGGGGGGGAAGCCATATTGTCGGCTAATTATCTTTTAAATAAGGTGCCTCGTAGTAAGCAAGACAAAACTCCTTATGAATTATAGAGAGGGAGAAAACCATCCTATAAATATTTACAAGTGTGGGGGTGTCTTGCTAAAGTGGCCGTTCCTATACCAAAGAAAGTGAAAATAGGGCCAAAATTAGTTGATTGCATTTTCATTGGTTATGCACATAATAGTAGTGCTTATCGGTTTCTTGTGCATAAATCGGGAATTCCGAATATTCATAAGAACATGATTATAGAATTAAGGAATGTGTCGTTCTTTGAACATATATTTCCTTGTAAGACTTTAAAAGAGGTGAATCCGTCCAAGCGACCTCTTGAGGTTATTATTAGAAGTAGTCAAGATCAAGTTCATGATGAAGAACTTAGTTTAGAGAATGAGCCTATTGAGATAGAGCTCAGGCGTAGTAGAAGAGCAAGGACAGAAAAGTTTTTTGGACCAGATTTTTTGACCTATATACTAGAAGCAGCACCTTAAACTTATAATGAGGCTACTGTTAGTGATGTGCCCAAAAGGCAATCGCCTTAGGCACTTAGTGTACACATTCATAAAGGCATATTTTCATTATATTAGTATTCATTTGCATATGAATTGATGTAGATCTTAAACTGATTAATGAAAGTCCATGATATGAAACATAGCATGAAGGAAATTATGATGGGATCATGATAATGAGATTCCTATCATGTGTAATTATGTTAAAATCTAAATTATCCCTAGTCATAGGATTAACAAGACGGGACATTGTTGATCTGGATAGACTAGCACATGTTATACTCCTTGATTAGATTAAGCACTAGATCTCATAAGCTGTGAGCATGAGATGTTCAACGTTAACATGTGGATGCTTGCTAAGAGTAGTCAAGTACATTGGATGACCTGCTATGAGACAATCATATGGATTATCTATTCCAATGTCAATGATAGTCTCATCATAGCAATGGTGCATGTATCCTTAGACTTGAGGTACTAAAGGATATCTTGGATACTAATTCTGTGCTTTGACTCCATTCCTTGTTACCTCATAGAGGTCGCTCATAGGGTGGTGATTGGGTGCAGCTTGAGGTATTCGAAGGTAATTGGGTAGCCAACAGAGGACTCACCGCTCTTGATAGAGGGAGAGTATACCCACGGCCTCTTGTTGGGATCATTACTCGGGAATCTTTGGCCAGAGTGGAACTGTCATGAAGATGGTCTTCAGTGACATGTCTAATTGAGTAATGAGTCTCAGTGACAAGATCTAAAATCATTTGGGCTAGGTGTGACGTAGTCAGTCTAGCGGGAGCTGACATATAGTCCATGCTCTAAACCGAGTGGGGTATAGAGCGATGAAAGGACGAATTGCACATATTGTTGTCTATGGAAAGGTTCGTAGTCAAACCACTGACTTTCCGGTCAATTGGGGATCATGATGTGTTGCTAGATACTGCTCATGATTTGCTTAAATTATTTGATAATTTAAGTGGCCAA
>CATIWF010004437.1:0-29196 GCA_949630135.1 Balakata baccata | reverse complement strand
ATTTTCTTTTGGATCTAAAAGACCCCAAAAGACAGAAAATGGACAAGGAAAAATTTTTGGGAGAAGAAAAATTTTTGGAGACAACAAGAAAATTAAAGAGTTTAATTTTCTTCTCATATGAACATACACCATTGCTAGCACTTTGAGGTATGTTCAAGCCATCTCCCTAGTGCTTTCATCCTCTCATCTTCGCGTGGATATTGTTAGAGACAATCCTAGATTAGATTGTTGTGGTTTGCTACAACCCAACAAGGTGAGAAGTTGAAGAAAAATCAAGAAATTATAAAGGTATAAATTCTGAATTTTCTTTAGTTAAATTAGTTTTAATTGGCACATGTAAAATCCTTTGATTCCGGTTTTGAAAATTTTTATTTTCCGCTGCATTATATGTATGTGATGCATAATCAAAACCCTTCATCAACTAACCAGAAGATGCCATGTGTCACAATAGGCCATTTTCCGACTGGGAACCCCATTTTCCTAAACAAAAAACTATCTCTGCAAGCAGCATTAAATGCACTTGTAAGATAACGTTAGAAAGAATTATGACACCTATTTATAACAGATAATTGATGGGTAATCAATATAAATACCTTACCAAAAGACCATTTATGATATCTAACTACCTTATAAGTGCTAATACTCTTGCAATTTGTTTTGTCAAACTTTCTTTCATTAATTATTTGTAAGGGTTCAAGTGTTACCCTTGAACACTTGGGTTATCTTGTAATTAAATAGTGTGTAAGCCATATTATAAGAAATTAGTTGTTATATGAGCCATTAAAATACAAGAGAATTTTAGGTTAAGTGTTAGCCTTGGGAAAACACCTAGTTAGGAGTGAGCTAGTTAAAACTTAATTTGTAATCTAAGGTATTCGATAAGTGAATATCCACTTGTGATTGGGGAGAGGAGTAGGAACCCAAACCTCTATAAATTTTGTGTCTCCTTCTACCTTTATCTTTCCTTTACTTAGTTGTATGTAAAAATTTTAATTTCCCACCAATTCATCTCCCCTTCTTGGTGATTGTTTGGACAACAAGCTACAATGGGGCTAACAAAAGATGAAATGATTGAAGCTAATGTCAAAAATAAGACTGTTGCTAAAGTGTTATTTGCTGAAATTTAATTGAATTTGACTGTTGTTGTGTTTAATGATGATTGTCATGGTTTGATTGAGTGCCTTCATCTTTGTTAATGCTTTTCCTTTATATAGCATTAGAGCCAAAAGTAATTGTTGGCTATGATCTCCATTTGATTCTACCACTTTCCCCAACTGTCATAGTGCATCGTAATTGCCTCCACTTTCTCCTTAACTCCTCAAATGTCAGTAGTGCTTCACCTTTCTAGGGATTTCATTTGATTGTGTCCTCTCATAATATCTGGCTATCTCAAATATGAGCTTTAAATCTCTATAGACTTGGGCTTCAATTCTTATAATGGGCTTGGGCCCCAACTTAATAGGCATATAAATATTTGGCATAAGCAGTTGCCTCCTATAAATAGTGTGGCCATGGGATATAGCTATATATATATATAAATTCCTCAACCTCCTTAGTCCTTCTCATTTTGTTGTTTAGCGTGAGGCCCAAAGTTCTCTTTTCCTCTCTAGACTTAGAGTTTCAAAGGGGTGATAAAGCCAAACTAGAGTACTAGTGAAGTCATAGACTTATTCCCTAAGAGAGAACCCTATTAATTTCAAATTTAAGCCTCCCTCCTTTTCTCTCCTAAAGCCCAAAGATTTCAATCCCTCAAAACCCAAGCCTTCTCATCTCCTTCAACCTCTTCATTTTCCAAAAATCAACAAAACCCATCACCTTCTCACATTTTTGGCCAAGAATCTAACAAGGAGAAGGACACATAGATGAAAGAACCACAAGAACTGAAACCCATCATCGCCTGAAGCTCCAATCACCAAAAGCACTGCTTAACACTAATGCTTCGTTCATCACCATCGTCGAGTGCACCACTGATCATGCAAGGTCCACACCCTACTTTTTGAATTGAGCTCTACCCTCAACGACAAAAGACCTATCATAAAACTGCTGACCACGCTGCTAAAACCCAAGTCGAGAAGAGCCATGTCCTGACAGATCCATCCTCTGTCATCAAATAAGCATTTTTTATTTCTTGAAAATTATTGCAACTTCTGTGGCTTTATGGATTGTTGGAATTGTGATAAAGCATGAATGAATAAGGCATAATGATACCTTTTCCATGTGTTCTTATCTATTTCTTTGTAGCAAATAATGACCACTTCAGTGGTTTCACTATCTTCAGACTCTCTGCCAGTAAATTCTTTCCCCAAGAATATACTAGAGGAGACTCAGAGGAATATTCTCATCCTTTACATTCTTGATGCTGCATTTGTGCTTTGGGAACATCTGTTGTGTGATAAGACTAGATTTTTCTTTGGTAAAGAATTTTTTTGAATTTGCTTATGGTGATTTTTGGCTTGAAAATGTTTATTTCAGCCTATGGAATGTGTATGTTGAGGTTTTCTTGTTGAATGAAGATGAACTTTCTTGATGCTTTCTTACTCTCTAGGTTGAAATAAACTTGCAGCCTAAAACTTGCAAATTTTGGCTTTGTTGGGTAATGGGTGATGAGAAGAACGGTTTTTATCTTGAATCCCTATGGGGAATTCGGCCTATGGAATTATTTAAAATTTATTGGGCTTTTGCCTTTAGTTGATAAGTACTTAAGAATTGACCATATCAACAAAAATGGCCAAGTCAAATACCTAAATTTTTTTGCAAGGACGCTCTCTGCTTTTGCCAATGATGAGCTTTGTTTGCCTAAGATTAGTTTGCTCCTTTGAGTATTGTTGTTTCTTATTATAGTTCAAGGAGTAGACTTGATGTTATTTGTGTCTGACATATTGAATTGATGATTAAGATCACAGAACACTAGCATAGAAGGAACCACAACCATGCATTGCATTAGTGGAAGAAGGTGGCACTAGGCCTACCTTTGTATTTATTTACTAATGCTTGATCGATCACTGAACATTCATCAAAGAAAGTACTTACAACTATTCATTTGCATTAGTGGAACAAGATGACACGAAGCCTACCTCTGGGTATGCTTGTTGTTTATTTGATGACTGTGAAATATATGTGAATGAACTTTGTTAGTTTGATATTTTTACATTTTTACTCATATTTACTTTTTAGAATTGTTATGATTATTGTGCTTAATAGATAATTTTAGTTGTGTTTCATGTCTTAGGACTGATTGTGGAAGTTGGAATTTATTTGTGTTTGATTTTCTAGCATTTAGGATCTGATGGGAAAGTTTAGACTTAAAGATTCATATCTAAAAGTGGATGCAAGATAAAGCATGGGCAAGTTGTGTTTGGGATGAGCTATCTAATTCTGAGGTGCACTGTGGACAAGTGGAGATGAGATTGGTCATGTTTTTAATCAGAGTTACTGCCTATTTAGGATTATTTCCTATTTTGAATTGGTTGATTCTAGGGTTAGCTTAGGGCTATTTAAACTTCTTTTTCAGTGGCTAGTATCATCTTTTGAACTCCACTCTTGCTTCCAGATTCAATTTTTATTATTTTGAGCTGTAAATTCAATCTATGGAGCACTAAGCCTATTTCTAGTTGAAAGTTAACCAAGTTCTTAGAGTTTTCATTTGTGAGATCTAAGCTTAACTTTCTTATCATTTCTATTTTAAGTGTTCATATATTTTCTGATTTGATTATTGATACACTTTCTTGATAAGTTGAATAAGTGGCCAATTATTTGATTTATTATTGCAATTACTTATTAATTAGATTGAATTTAACTCTTGTTATTTTCGATGATGATTGTTGTGGTTTAATTGAGAGTCCTCTACTCTATTAATTCTCTTCCTTTATATAGCATCAGAGCCAAAAAGTAATTGTTGGCCATGATCTCTACTTGATTCTGCCACTTTCCCCAACTGTCATAGTGAACCGTAATTACCTTCACTTTCTCCTTAACTGTCAGTAATGTTCCACTTCTCTAAGGATTTCATTTGAATGTGTCCTCTCACAATATCTGACTATCTCGGATATGGGCTCCAAATCTCCATAGACTTAGGATTTAATTCTTGTAATAGACACGTACCCAGCTCAATAGGCCTATACAAATTTGGTGTTAATAGTAGGTAAAAAATTCAAATAGAAAAAGTAAGAAAATGAGAGAATTTAAAGAAAGAAGTTTCGGTTTCTTAAGGAAGAAGTGGTCGGCCATGTACATGAAAAAAGAAGAGGCTTTTGTTAAGGACGAGATAAGAAAGAAGAAAGACAGCAATATATATATATATATATAACTTAAATTTTATTGCATGATGGACGAGTGTCCTACATGCAATCCAATATTAGATTATCTCAGTTTATTTTATTTAATATTTTTCTACTCCTGGCAGCCATGTATATGAAAAAAAATGAGGCTTTTGTTAGGGAAGAAATAAAAAAAAAGAAAGATAGCTATATATATATATATATATAACTTAAATTTTGTTGCATAATGGACGAGTGTCCTACATGCAATCCAAGATTAGATTTTCTCAATTTATTTTATTTAATTTTTTTCTACCCCTTTAGCCCTCAATTTTTTTTATTATTTTCAATTTAGTCACTGTCAAATTGTAATAGCTTTAATTCCAAAACCTTGTCCTAATTAATTTTCAATAATTAAATACACCAATATTTTTGTTATAATTTTTCCTACGTACTAATGTTCTCGATTTCGCAATTCTCGCAGAGTAAAAATCATATATTTTTTTTATTTTTTCTATAAAATTGCACTCTAAATTTTATTTTCTCAATTTTGGATCCAAAATGCAAAAGCTTCAATGTATCATTATATTAATAGACTCATCTTGCTATGCCCTAGTTCATAAATTAGTGTTGGAGCAAAAATTGCAAAATTTTTGTCTAATCCTTTTTTTCCCTCAATTTTCATAAAAAAAAATTCAACATTACAAGTTCGTAATTAATTTTTTTTTCCACTTGTATACGGTTCGACTTTAAACTCCAATCGTATTGCTTCCTATTTTAGTTTCAAATACGCTTAATTTCAAGTCGATCCTGCACATATGATCATGAAATACGCGTATCGATTAGGGCTTAAATTATCGGGCATGACAACTTAGGTGTCTAGAGATTGATTCTAGATTAATTTGGTGCATTTCATTAAAAATTGTTGTTCTTCAGTCTATTAGATTTATGGTAAGTTCTAAGGATAACAATTTTTAACTTTCAACTCTATTTTAATTCAATTTTATTCATGGAAAATATTAACTTTATGTTTTCTTAATCTTAAACTAGTTTTTATAGATTAATTTGTGATTTTTATGACTTAATCTGATTATTTTATGAGACAATTGAGTTCATTTCATATTTCTTAAACATAATTATTGTTAAAAGAGGTTTTGATCTTATAAAGGGATATAAAACATAATAAAATATGTTTTTATCTTCGAATAATGATATTCCATAATTAATTTTTGATACTTAACTTTTTCCTTATATTATTTATGTTATTTTGTTATTTATTTAATTCTACATTCTCTATTTGCTATTTGCATTTTTTCCTCTATTTCTTTATCTCTTGTGTAGCCGGCCAATTATTTTAGATCCACTTGCTTTCTCCAAATTATCATAATCTTGGTATTCTTTATTCTCTTTTTCTACTTTATTGATTGTTATTGGTATCACTTGTTTACTTTTTCTCTTATTCTCCGCTCTAATTTTATTAATTTTTTTTAACTATTTGCTTCTTTTTCTTGCTTTTCATGGTTCGTTGTACATCAAGACTTTGGAATGTGAGGGTGGCATCTTTTCTGATCAATAACTTTTGAGTAGAAACGGCTTTGTTTTATGATTGTTGTTTTTATGTTTTAGACTCTTTCTGAGGCAATGGTATTTTTGTTGTAATGCCCACTAACTAGGGCTTAGAATTATATGAAATATATTTACATAGGTGTCATACAAGTGGTTAAGGGTTATAGGACAGGAAACTATGTAAAAAGAGTTAAAAATGCATGAAGAAGATATGTTCACAACTGTGAACATCAAAGTGGTGCGTTTTGCACCACTATTGAGTGTCATAGCCTATGACGCCAGTGGATAGGTATTTAAACTCATCTTCTCCATCAGAAAAGTCTTGAAAAACACCTCACAAGAACCATAGCCATCACTCTCAAATCCCAGAACTCCATCCTAATGATTTTCGATCAAATTCACTTGATTTCTTGAGTTAAAAGCACTAAACCACGAGCTAAAACAATGGTTAAACTAGAAAACCAAAGGTTTAAGCTTGGTTTGTGAATTTTCTAAGTGGACAATAGAGGGACCAAAACCCTCCATGTCCCACCTCATATTTTAAGCTTTCAAAGTTTTCATGGGTTTTAATCTCCTAATCACCGTTTATAATGAATTAGACAATTAGAACTCAATTTTGGAGAATTTCACTTAGGGTTCCGAAATTTCAGATTTGGAGGTTTTGTTTATTTGTGTGAAACCTTTGGTTTAGACGTGAAAATTACATTATTTCCAGTGTTAATTTCATGTTTGGTGAAGAGGGCTATATTGGTGAAGCAACCAATGTGTGAGGGAGTGTTAGCACTCAATTTTCAGGTCTCTACATATATACATTTTAATTTGAAGTATTTTGCATGTGTTTGATGATTTGAAATGCTAAATAAATGATTTCAATGATGATTGAATGAAATTCCTGAATATTACATGTTGTTTGATCATAAATCTCATGTTGATATTGGTAAATGGACTTTATGGAATGAGAATTTGGTAATCCAAATAAATGGTATGTTTATTTGTAATGTCATGATAATAATGGCATGAGATAAGGATTGGATTTCCTTTTGTATCTTGGAAGAAGTTAAAAGATTTAGATGGCATGAAAGGTCTATAGGATTATGACTTATAAACTTGTAATTTATGAGTTACTGATTCAAAGTATGGTTATTGGCATGTAATAGAAACATGGAATTGGTAGTGGTAAATGATTGAATGATCAGCCTTAGATGTGGCATGATGATTTGAGATGATGCTTTCTTGAAGAATATGATCTCTATAAGTTAAAGATTTGAATATACCATGTTTATAAGAAATTGTTTAAGATAAGCATGTTAATGGTATGTTGGTTGTGAGTGTTGCTCAGTTGTGTGGAAATTGGACCACTATAGAGCCTATGTATGTGTTGTGCTTAAAAGAAATGTGGGAATCATTATGTTAAAAAGGATGAATAGTAGCCTTCACCACCAGCGTCACCACTTGGTTCATGGCCTGTTTGGTTATGAATAGAGATAGTCATAATTAGTGTCACCACTTGGTTTACGGCCGGTTTGGTTGTGAATTTAGATAGTCACAATCAGCGTCACCACCTATGTCACACCCATAACTAGTCTGCAATATTCTGAATTATGTTATTAAAAGTTTATATATGCTATGCCATGCATCTATACACCTACTATGATCCTTGTTAAGCATAAATGACATGTGATCTACATGGAACAAGGTTTATTATATTATGTATGACCCCTTGGTAAGAAAAGAGAGAAGGTATGTGAATCATACAATGTTATGCTATGTGTATACATGTAATATGCTAAAAGAACAAAAAGTTATGAATGTTAAGCAAAACAACTAAATATATATAGAACAGACTTTAAATGCCCAATTACTCATACTAGGACTACATATAGATGACATGCTATTCAGGGTTATTTATGGTACCATATGAATTATTTTAGATTATCTTTGGATAAGGAGGTCCAATCTTCAAGGGAGCACCCTTGTTCCTTATTTTGCTAGCAACTTCTTATTTCTTTATCAAGTAGGCCCAAGCTCCTAGGGAGTGCACTTGACTTATTAGCTCATATGAGCTCAGCTATATATTACTTCCAGCTAAGTGAATAGGAAGGTCTAAGCTTCAAGGTAGAGCTCCTATTCATGACCCGTATCCAAATAGTCAAAGTATAGAGTATCAGGCGATTTAAATAAAAGATGTTTTGATTTTATGACTTACATAATATCATATGTATGAATGTTATGATGTTTATGATCTCATGGTTTAATAAGATACAGATGGCTTTCGCTATTGATATGCTTACATGTTAAGAATGTAAATGCTTGCCATGTTTTATATGAGATATGATGTAATTGAATACTAGCATGACAACATAGTCAAGTATATGATAATGCATGCTTATGATGTTGTGATTATGTGATAGAATTACTATGCTTATATGTACCATAAAGCTTTCAGTAGTTTAGTCTTGAAGTAGAGGAGGTTCACATGCGAAGAGCCCAAGGTTTTGTTAAAGCATAGCATTTTCAGACTTCATGCATTCCATTATAATTTCTTATTCATTACTCATATTGGGCAGTTTTGGAAATGTAATAAAGGATTTAAAGTTTTTATTTCCTTTGATTTATGGATTAATTAATAAGGTTTTTATTTGGGTGTGTTTAGCGCTATAACAGATTTTAATCATAATCATGATTACAAATTTTTAGATTTATGAGCATGATGGTAGTTGAGTTTATTTATATTGCATATTAAGAAAGTTCAAAACATATTTTATTGAGAAAAGATTTAATTAAGTCAAAGTTTATAATCTTATTATGTTATAGTTGAGTAGCACTTTCCTATGTAGTAGTGGTTAGTATGCTATATGGGAGGTTGTTATATTTTTAGTATTAGAGCTCCATTTTAGGTAGTTCTAGACTTAAGCGAGCATGGGTTTATCATGTATTGCATTTATGTGTCTCATCTGACTCTAACATGAGTGTTAACCTTAGGGTGATTGCTCTCTATTTTGTTCTTAATAATCAAATTAAATCTTACTAACATCTTCATTAAGTGTTTTTTTTATAGTGTTCAAAGTTTTAGCACATTTGGTTATAAATTTATCATTGAACAAGTCAAGCATTTCCTGAAGACACGTAACTCCCGACCAGGACAATTATCTCCTGATCGGGACTCACGTACAGACCAGGAAAACATATGTCTAGACTAGGAAGACATTGCCTTCTGATCCTCTAAAGTTCCAGCAGTAAAAGCAAACCGGGACATGTCATTTCCAGACAGGGACAAATGTGTCCCGACAGAGATGCAAGCACAGATCTAGAAAATGTATGTCCAGACCGGGAAACATTGCCTTCTGATCCTCTAAAGTTCTAGTAGCGAAAGCAGAATGGGACAGGAGATGTCCCGATCGGGACTTGCCATTTCCAGACTGGGACATGTTGTAGCTCGATTGGGAAATTCAAAAGGACATGACCTTTGAAGAGGAGACACCACCAAAACATGCCAAGCCATACAAAGTCAAAAAGACGAAAGTTAAAGTGACTGAAGTCCTAACTAGGAAGAATGGTCCTGATTGGGAATCACTCAAGGCCAATAGACCCAAGTCATCGGCTATGGCATCATCGGGTAAGTCCCGACAGAGACACAAGGAGTCCCGACCGAGAAAATTGAATAGGGACTAGCCGTTGGACGGTCAGCCAACCAGAAGATGTCACGTATCAAAATAGGCTATTTCCCGACCGAGAAAGCTATGTTCCTGACTGGGAATCCCTATCTGCAAATAGCATTTAATGTACTTATAAGAGAACGTTAGAAAGAGTTATGACACCACTTTGTAACGGCTAATTGGTGGGTAATCAGTATAAATACCTTACCAAAAGGCCATCTATTTCAACTAACTACTTTCAAAGTGCCAAAGTCTTGAAATTTATTTTCTCAATCTTTCTTCATAAATTATTTGTGTAAGGGTTCAATTGTTAATCTTCAAACACTTGGATTATCTTGTAATTGGATAGTGTGAGCCAAATTACAAAGAATTAGTTGTTGACAAGGAAAATTTGGGTTGAATATTAGCCTTGGTAAAAGACCTAGTTGGGAGTGAGCTAGCTAAAACTCCATTTGTAATCTAAGTAATTAGATTAGTAAATACCAATTAAGGTTGGGAAAAGGAGTATGGTTAGTTAATACCCGACCCTCTATAAAATTCGTGTCTCAATCCTCTCAATTCTTTTGACTTCCTTGTAAGTGCAATAATTTTTTTTTATCTTCTCACCAATTCATCCCGCTTTTCTTGGTAATTGTTTGGGCAACAATTGGTATTAGAGCAAGGCTAGAAATCAAGCTTTATCAGCTCTAGCAAAGATCTACAATGGCTCAAGAAGGATTCCAAAGCCACAACCTTATTTTGATGGGTCAAACTATGCCCATTAGAAGTTTAGAATGGAGGCATACTTGGATAGTGAAGGAATTGATGTATATTATAATGTTCATAAGGAATGGACACCACCAATAAGGAAGAACATTGAAGGAAAAGAAGAACCTTTTATAAGAGATGAGTGGACTAAACCACATAAAAAAGCAAATGGCAAAAATAAAAAGGGTATGGTCATCTTAGCATGCTCTCTTTCTCTTGAAGAGTGTGGGAGAGTTCAACATTGTCCAACTGCCTACAATAGGTGGACTTTGGAGAAGTACCATGAAAGCACAAAGCAAGTTCATTGAAGGAAGATACAACTCCTAATGAATGAGTATGAACTCTTCAAGAGGAAGCCTAATATTCATCTCCTCCTTATTTTTGTTGAAGTTGGATAAGGAGCCTTTGAACTTTAAGGCTCTTTGCTTGTAATTTTTGACAGTCTCATACTTGTTGACTATCATTCTCTTTACTCTCCTAAATAGCATGACTATCTCCTCATCCTCTTCTTCACTTACCCCATCATCACTAATGAGGTCCAAGTCTTGAAGCTTTGAGGAGGTGATGCTTGCCTTGAGAGCAAGAGGCTTTTTCTTCTCTCTTTCTCCTTCACGCTCCTTTTCCCTCACAAGAGTCATCTCATGTGTTAGAAGCTTACCAATAAGCACATAGGTGGGAATGGTACTCAAATCCTCATTGACTTCTTCTAAACCCGCCACCCTTGATCCATAGTCCTTAATTGAAAGACTTCTTAAGATCTTGTTATTTACATCTTCAAGACTTGTATGTCTTCCATATTTCTTTATGTTGTTGATAATGGAGAGTAGGCAATTTGCCATTAAGGAATTGAGACTTTCTATCTCTAAATTCCACAAAGGGAAGGAAAGTTTAGATACCCTTATTGTATCTCAAAGACCTCCCTTAGTGAGACATGACTTAGGCTTTAATAGAGCATCATCTTCATCCATACCTAGAACTATTTTTGTAAAAGCTTTTGCACCACAAACCTCCTCAATTGAAATAGGTGCCTCTAAGGCTAAGAAGAAGTCACATACTAAAGCCTCTACTCAAAAGAAAAGTAGTAAAGGCTCACTAGGCTGAAGAGGGAAACCTCAAAAGGCCAACCATGCCTTTTTTTATAAGAGGTATGTACCTAGAAAAGCACCCACTATACATGATTGTGTTTGTTGTTGTACCTCCTCTTATGTTTCTAACAAGAAAGTTATGAGGCCAAAACCCCAAATAAAGTAGAAGTCCTTTAAAACAAAGCAATGCCACTATTGCATGGAGTTTAGGCACATTAACATTCATTGTTTAATAAGGAAATCCTATTAGGATCCCTCAAAAACTAACCTCCAAGGACCCAAGATTGTTTGGGTACCTAAAAGCCGAACTTGAATCTATGTGTCATGGTATGCCTTAAATCCTCAAGCAATGAAAATGTATGGCTCTTAGATAGTGGATTTTCAAGGCATATGACAGAAAACAAAAGCCTATTCACTATTCTCAATCATATGGATAGAGGTAAGGTTACCTTTGGAAACAATGCTAAGGGTAAAGTAATTTCAATCATTGATGATGTAATGTTTGTTGATGGTCTAAAGCACAACCTCTTAACTGCAAGTCAATTATGTGATAAGGGAAACAAAGTCACCTTTAGCTCCAATGAATGTCTAGTGATCTCTTTATATGATCAAGAAATATTTAAAGGAGAAAGAGGTGGCAATACTTACATAATTAACTTGCACAAGTTATCTAATGTTTTTTCTAGTTGTCTTGTGTCTATTAGTGAATAATCTTGGCTATAGCATAGAAGATTTAGGCATGCAAGTATGGACTTGATTCAAAGCCTTAGCAAAGATGAACTAGTAGATGGGCTCCCAAAGTTCAAATATTTGAAGGATAAAACTTGCGAGCCATGTCAAAGAGGCAAGCAACACAAATCATTATTCAAGATCAAAAATTTTGTAAGCACCTCTAAACCTCTTCAATTGTTGCATCTAGACTTGTTTGGACCTAGTAGAGTTGCTAGCTTGGGTGGAAAACAATATGCATTTGTTATTGTTGATTATTACTTTAGGTTTACTTGGGTAATTTTCTTAGCTCATAAAAGTGATACTTTTGAAAACTTCATGTACTTTGCCAAAAGAGTCTAAAATGAGAAGGGATATTATATCTCTAAGATTAGAAGTGATCATGGCAAAGAATTTGAAAATGAGATTTTTGAAAATTATTGTTTAGAAAATGGTATTTCTCATGATTTCTCCACACCAAGAACTCTTTAATAAAATGGAGTAGTTGAAAGGAAAAATCAAATATTGGTAAAAATGGCTAGAACAATGCTTAATGAGTATGGACTTTCAACCTACTTTTGGGCGGAAGCCACTAATACCGCATGTTATATTGTAAATCGCATTTTCAAAAGACCCATTTTGAATAAAACCTCTTATGAGCTTTGGAATGGAAGAAAACCCAATATCTTATAACTTAGAGTATTTGGTTGCAAATGTTTCATATTAAATACCAAGGACAACCTTGGAAAATTTGCCTCAAAATCGGATAAGGGCATATTTCTTAATTACTCCACATCTAGCAAAGCTTACAGAGTCTTTAATAAAAGAACTTTGGTTGTAGAAGAGTCTATGCAAGTTAATTTTGATGAATCCTATAGACTTGATCTTGGGAAGGTATTCCTTTAAATGATGTTGTAGGTTCCATAGAGAATCTCAATCTTGATCAAGAAGCACAAGAGATATCCACAAAGAAGAATGAGCTTGGTGAGAAACAACTTCAAAAGGAGGAGCAATCCCAAGCTTATGAGCAAGAGACCAATGAGCTACCAAGGGAATGGAGATATGCAAGAAACCACCCAAAGGAGCAAATCATTGGTGATCCATCAAAAGGTGTAAGTACTCGTTCAAAATTTCTTGATTCTAATCTTGCTTATGTATCTCAAATTGAACCAAAGTCAATTAGTGAAGCTTTGGATGATGAGAGTTGGGTGATTGCTATGCAAGATGAACTCAATCAATATGAGAGGAATGAGGTTTAGAGCTTGGTTCTAAGACCTAGTGACTACCTAATTATTGGTAGTAAGTGGGTCTATAGGAACAAACTAGATGAGGATAGTAATATTACAAGAAACAAGGCTAGATTGGTTGCCAAAGGGTACAACCAAGAAGAAGGCATTGATTATGATGAAACCTTTACCCTTGCAGCAAGATTAGAAGCTATACATATTTTATTAGCATATGCTTGTCACATGAATTTCAAGCTTTCTCAATGGATGTAAAAAGTGCTTTTTCAAATGGTTTTATATAAGAGGAAGTATATGTTGAACAACCTCTTGGTTTAGAAGATCACGCTTTTCCAAATCATATCTATAACCTCACTAAGGCTTTATATAGATTAAAACAAGCCCCTAGAGCTTGGTATGAAAGACTAAGTGTTTTTCTCTTAAACAATGGATTCTCAAAAGGGTATGTTGATACAATTTTTTTATAAAAAAAAACATAAGCTTGACACTCTTATTGTTTAAATTTATATTCATGACATTATCTTTAGGTCTACTAATGAGGGTCTTCACCAAGAATTTGCTAAGTGTATGACTATGGAATTTGAGATGAGCATGATGGAAGAGCTTAAAATTTTCCTTGGACTCCAAATCAAGCAAGGCAAAGATGGCATCTTCATCAATCAATCCAAGTATACTAAGGAATTGATCAAGAAGTTTGGGATGAATGAATGCAAAAATGCCAAGACTCCAATAAGTACATCAACAAAATTAGACAAAGTTAAAAAGGGTAAAGCTATTGATGAACAGCTTTATAGAGGTATGATCGGCTCACTTCTTTATTTAACCGCCTCTAGACCCGATATTATGTTTAGTGTATCCTTGTGTGCTAGATTTCAATCATGTCCTAAAGAATCACATTTGAATGCAGTAAAAAGAATTTTGAAATATGTTCATGATACCATGCATTTAGGACTATGGTATCCCATAAATTATTCATTTCATATCATTGGTTTTTCAAATGCTGACTACACCGGTAGTCTTTTGGATAGAAAAAGCACATCTGGAACTTGTCACTTTATTGGTGAATATTTAGTCTATTGTCATAGCAAGAAATAAGTTTTGGTTGCCTTGTCCACCGCCGAAGTTGAATATAAGGCGGCGGGCTATTGTTGCACTTAAGTTCTTTGGATGAAACAACAACTCAAGGATTATAGCTATGCAATTGATCACATTCCCATTAAATGTTATAACACTACTGCAATAAATCTCTCAGAAAATACTATTCAACATTCTAGAAGTAAACATATTGACATAAGACATCATTTTTTAAGAGATCATGCTCAAAATGGTGATGTAGTGTTAGATTTTATCGACACCGAAAATCAACTGGCAGATATTTTTACCAAGCCCTTAGATGATGAAAGGTTTTGTTTTATAAAGAGAGAGCTTGGTATGCTTGATAGGAGCACATTGGTTTGAGAAAAATTTAAATCATGTTTTTACATGTAAAATTGTTTATCTATATATGCTCTTTACTTGTTTAATATGAATGCTAGACTCCATGGTTAGTTTACTTCTTTTCTCTCCTAAAATTCTCAAAGTACCTATAACTCCCGCTCAAGAAACACATTTCCCATTCAGGAATAATGTCCTGCTCAGGACATTATCCCTCTCGCTTGAAACTTCTTAGACGTCAAATTGACTATTGTAAATCCTCTTATCCCCTCAGAAAACCACATTTCCTGGTTGGGACATTTGAATATTATCCAACCGTTGCAATTCTTTAAACGTGCACGCTCAGGAAGCCGCCTGTCCCCCTCGGGACTTTGTCCAATATTCAAATTTTTTTGACCTTTTGAGGGTTCCCAGTAGGGAACCCCCTTGTCCCGATCGGGATTGACTCGATGGCAGCCTTTTGTAATTGCTACCAATTAAATCCATATGCCATAACTCCCATTTAAACACCTCAAATGGTAACATACCTCTTCAAACTCTATAAATACCCCACTATTCTCATTCTTTTCTCATTCTTTTCTCACTTTTGCATGAATACTCTCTCTCTCTCTTTCAATTTTTTATCCTTTAAAGACAAAATCTTCAAACTCCCTCAATGCTCACCATCTCCAATGGCACCAAAGTTTGGAACCTTGAAATCAAGAGCCTTCAAAGGTAAAGGAGTCACTTCTTCCTCTAACTTCTCTTCCTTCAATGATATCTTCAATGCCTTTTTAAGGGAGGAGAAGAAGCGGTATGCCAATATCACTGCTAAGAAGTTCATATTAAACCATACTCTAAACCTAGATGATCTTGACAAATTGGTTGTCAAGGATGGAGTTATTGGCATCCTTGAAGAAATGGGGTAGACCAATTTCATCATGCCCCCTGAAGATGGCCATGATGAACTCATCATCGAATTTGTCTCCACTCTTCAAGTGATCAAAGATCCAAAACATCCTTTCGGCTATTACGACATTCAATTTTATCTTTTTGGCCAACCACAAGAGATGACAAAGCATCAACTTACAAGTGCTTTTGGCTTTAAAAAGGTGAGCCTCATCATTACTCAAGCTATGCATCTCTCTCCTCTTGATGTGTTGAAAAGAATCTCACTTGAAATGCGTCTTGACAAGCGATCCAATGCAAAGCACATTAAGACACTTTCTCACTTCATCCTTCACATAATCATCACTTTCACTATCAATGGAAGAAGTGAAAGCAATGAGAAAGTCACTCATGAAGACCTTATGTACCTTTATGCCATGACTCACAATGGCATTACTAAAATGGCCCATCTTCTTCTTGACAAGTTTCAATCCATGGCCTCCTCTACTAAAGGAACAATTTCTCTCCATGCTCAAATCACTTATCTTGTAAGGTATCTTTATCTCATGAAGAATGAAAATTGTGCACTTTTCTCTTCATCTCGCTCTCAATATGAGAGCTTCTTGGACATCCAATATCTCCTAAATTGTAAGGCAATTGGAAGGCCTTTCAAGGAGGTTGATTCTTTTTTCTATGCCTTTGGAGAACATGGTGCCCAAAAGGCCACTCAAGAAGCCATACAGAAGCGGGCAAGGCTCTCCATAGGAGGAGAAAGTTCAAGTGCACCAGAAATGCCTCCACCACCACCTTCTTAACCACAAAAAATCACCTTGCAAAGTCTTTATGACTTTGAAATGCAATCCTTTAACACCATGAGGGACATGATGCAACACCTTCACTTGGATATTCAAAGCATGCAAAGGCAACTCAATCTTAATGTATACATTCATAGCTTTGAACAAGCCCCACCATTTGAGGGGGAGCAAGGCATTCATGAAGAGGAATAAGGTGGTGAAGAGGAAAAGGAGGCAAGTGATGAAAAAGGCAATGAATAACTTAGTGTTTTTCTCTTTCCATTTTTAGTTATGTAATACATTTCCTTTTTTTAATAAAATAGACTTGTTATTCTTTATCTCTATGTCAAATTGGTTTCATTACTTTTGATATTGATAAAGAGGGAGAAGAAAAAACATGACAACTGTGCAAAAAAATTAACTTTATCAATAATGTTGACTTTTTGACTTCAGGTATTTGATATGTTTTATACCTTTAAATGATGTGAAACTTTGAATATTTATTATTCAATATATCAATTTGATTATAGCAATATCAATTTGTTATTTTGCCTAGTTTGATTGTCAAAATTAAAAAAAGGGAGATTATTAGCCTTAGGGTGATTGCTTTCTATTTTGATCTTGACAATCAAATTAAATCTTACTAACATCTTTATTGAGTGTTGTTTTGATAGTGTTCAAAGTTTCAGCACATTTGGTTATAAATTTCTTATTGAATAATTCAAGCATTTTCTAGAGATGTGTAACTCTCGACTAGGACAATTATCTCCTAATTGGGACTCACGTACAGACCGAGAAGA
Source organism: Balakata baccata (assembly GCA_949630135.1). NCBI lineage: Eukaryota > Viridiplantae > Streptophyta > Magnoliopsida > Malpighiales > Euphorbiaceae > Balakata > Balakata baccata. The sequence goes on along the minus strand of CATIWF010004437.1, from coordinate 12,039 downwards.
CATTGCCTTCTAATCATCCAAAGTTCCAATAGCAAAAGCAAACTAGGACAGGAGATGTCCTGATTGGGACATGTCATTTCCATACCGGGACAAATGTTTCCCGAACGAGATGCAAGCATAGACCAGGAAAATGTATGTCCAGACCGAAAAACATTGCCTTCTAATCTTCCAAAGTTCTAATAGCGAAAGTAGACCGAGACAAGAGATGTCCCTACCGGGATATGCCATTTTCAGACCGGGACATGTTGTAGTCCAATTAGGAAATGTTTGGCTTCTTTTAGCAACTAGTTAGAGTAGTACGACAGCAATAGGTCCATGCTCCTCCACCACCACCTAAGCAGTATAGATTGATAGACTATCTTCTTGGGCAAGAGGAAAGGTTATTTTGCCAATGCAGAGCACTAGATTAAGCAGACTGGGTAGGTATTCAGAGAGTTACAGGTTCTAGAGGAGGACTACTCTAGATATGCTATTTCACTGCTACAAGCTGACGCCTATGATTGGTGGAAAACCGTTCTCATAAGACCAAGAGTGACTGAGACAGTTACATAGGAGTTCTTCTTAGAAAAGTTCAAAGACAAGTATGTGCCTTATACTTAATTAGATTAACAAAAGAAGTAGTTTATGAATATTTGCCAAGCTAGGATGTTTGTGATGGAATATGAGAATGAGTTCACTCGGTTGACTAAGTATGCTTTAGAGCTGGTGTCTATTGAGAAAGATATGTGTCGGCGCTTCAAGGATGGCCTTGTTAGTAAGGTTGGTGTTGTTTTATCAACCTTGTGCCACAAGGATTTTCTTGAGATGGTTGCTTCTACCATCACTCTTGAGAAAAGGAAAAGGAAGCGGTTTGAGAAAAAAATAGGAGTCAGTTAGCTTCAACGACCTAGCACTCATGCAAGAAGGCCGATCATTTTAAGGATAGTCTTAGAGCAAAAGTCAAGGCAATGGCAAATGCCAATCATAAGGAGGCTCACAGAGGAGATGGTAGCCTTCCAAGACTATATCAACTGTAGGTAGCACCCAGACACATCCCATAAAGGGTGGTCCTTTATGTGTTCTTGTAATAGACACCAATTTGGTTACTGTAGAGAACTATAGTGTGCTTTAAATGTCGACAACTAGGTCACATCAAGAGAGATTGCCCAAAGCTAAAGGGCAATGCCTTAGCACAGACTACAGCTTCAGCCCCAGCCCAGGCAACAGATTAGAGGAGGCTGAGCATGCAATACTTAAGCAACTTCAGAGACAGTCAATAGGCTAGGACAAGGCTGAGCTCCAGTTAGAGCCTATGCAATGAGGGCCAAAGAGGACCAGATGACTACGTTTACACTTTATGACTCAGATATTTGTGCATTGATTGACCCTAGGTCCACACGCTCATATATATGCACTAGTACACCAAAACAACATGCCATGATTAGTGAGTCCCTTGAGTATGAGATAGAGGTGACCAACCCCTTAGGCCACAACACAATTGTTAACCGAGTATATAAGGGTTGTTCTTTAGTTGTCCATGGGAAAGAGTTCACAGTAGATTTGATTGAGTTGTCGTTCCACGAGCATGATGTCATTCTTGGCATGGATTAATTGTCACAACTAGGGGTGTTCATGGTTTAGTTTGGTCGGTTTAGACTAACAATCTATAATCAAACCAATGAAGTTAGTTTTTGAATACTTCAACTTTTAACCGAACCAGTCATCATTAAAAATATTCAAACTAATGCTATTTAGATTCGGTTTGGTTTGGTCGGTTTGATCGGTTTGACAAATAAATGAATGGAAAAAATAAAACAAATTAAAACATCATAAACATTCAAAACTTAATGTAATATGAAGTCAATAAATTACAATTGATAAATTGGTTTTTTAAAATTATTCCTCCTTTTGTTAATTTGCTTACAAAGTAGAAAAATGCAAATAATTAAAACGAACAAAAGAATTAATAAATACAAATAAAAAAGCATTTAAAAATAAATAGAATTAGTTAATACTCACTGTATTAATATGAAAAATAGATGATGCAAATAAAACTTTCAACACACTACTATTAAAAAGAAGAGTACGCGATGAAAAGGTAATAAGGTTAAAAGTTAATTTGTTTCTCTCTATAAAGAATTGAAAAAGTATATTTAAAAATATAGGTAATTAAGAAGTTTAATTATAGGAAACTGGAAAATTTTTAATATATATATATATATATTATAAAAAATAGGTTATATTATTGGTTCAGTTTAGTTTTAATGGATTTATATTTTCTTAGTCCAAAATCAAACCAAAAAATTGATTTATAAAAATTTCAAAACCATAACCATTTAAGAAACCATTATTTTTAGTTTGGATTGAATTGGATCAATTCAGTTTGGTCAGTTTTTGTGTAGTCCTAGTCACAGCATAGGGCAATAGTAGACTGTTAGGAAAAATTTATGAAACTTAACCCTAATGACTAAGGAGTGATCATTGTGAGGGGAGAGTTGTTTCCATAGCCTCCATATGTATTTCTATGATGAAAGCAAAAAGGATGGTAAGAAAGGGATGTAAGGCCTACTTGGCCATGTAATTGATACTAGAAAGGGAGGTCTAGACCTTAGTAGTATCCCTACAGTGAATGAGTTCCCTAATGTTTTTCCTGAGGACTTGCCATGTTTACTACAAGATAAGAGGTTGAGTTCTCAATTGAGCTCACCCTATGAGTTCTCAATTGAGGTCACCCTAGGCACAACACTTATATCCTCTACACCTTACATCATGACTCCATCTGAGATGAAAAAGCTTAAGGCTCACCTATATGAGCTACTAGATAAGGGGTTTATCAGACCAAGTGTATCTTTTTGGGATGCATTGGTGTTGTTTGTGAAGAAAAAGGATGGATCAATGAAATTGTGCATCGACTATAGACAATTAAATAAGGTGACCATTAAGAACAAGTACCCACTGCCTAGGATTAACAATATGTTTGATTAGTTGAAAGGTGTAGATGTCTTTTCCAAAATTGACTTGAGGTCGAGTTTTCACCAGTTGAGGGTCAAGGCTAAGGACATAACCAAGACAGCCTTCAAGACGAGGTATGGACATTATGAATTCTTGGTTATGTCTTATGGACTGCCCAATGCTCCTGCAACCTTTATATACTTGATGAACAGGGTCTTCAGGCCATACTTAAACAAGTTTATTGTGGTCTTCATTGATGATAGCTTAGTGTATTCCAAAGTACCTGAGGAGCATGATCAACATTTGGGGATCATTTTGCAGACCTTTAGGGAATAGAAGGTATATGTCAAGCTCTCCAAATGTGAGTTTTAGCTTTATGAGATTGCCTTCTTAGGACACATTGTCTCAACTGATGGCAATAGGGTTGATCCTAGTAAAGTAGAGGTAGTCATGAGTTGGAAGCCTCCTAGAATGTCATAAAGATTAGGAGTTTCTTTAGGCTAGCCGATTATTGCAAGAGATCTGTGAAAGGCTTTTCCATAATAGCTTCTCCATTGACTTGGCTATTGAAACTCCAGTTTTGACATAGCCAATCACTAATAAAGAGTATGCGATCATATACATTGATGCATCTTACAATGGATTGGTTGTGCTTTGATACAAGAGGGCAAGGTAATTAATTATGCCTCTAAACAGTTTAAGATAGATGAGAAGAACTACCATAGTCACCATTTAGAGTTGGTTGTCATAGTCTTTAGTTTAAAGATATGGTGTCATTATCTTTATAGGGAGGGATGTTATATCTATACAAACTACAAGAGTCTCAAGTATTTGCCCACTTAGAAAGAATTTAAATTTAGATAGAGGTAATGACTCTAGCTGATTAAGGATTACAAGTATGTTATTGACTATCACCCGAGCAAGGCTAATATAATGGATGATGCTTTGAGTAGGAAGATGATTGATGAGATACACATTCGACCTACCTTAGACCAGGAGATCAGAGATGCACATAGTCAAGATAGTCAGCTTATTGAGATAGTCGAGTTGGTCTCTAAAGGGAAGAGACTTGGGTATACAGTACATATAGATGGCGAGTTATATTATCATGGCTAACTGGTAGTTCCAAGTGGTGATTTGAGAAAGAAGTCCTTTAGGAGGCTTATGAGAGCAAATATGCCATGCATTCTGGTTGTAATAAGATGTTCTAGAATTTGAGAAAGAAATACTAATGGATAAGTCTGAAGAGAGACATCACGAATTATAGTATTATATGTATGACTTATCAACAGGTTAAGGCAGACCATCAAGTCTTATGTAGCCTATCACAGTCCTATAGTAGAAATAGGAGTGTATTACGATGGACTTTATGGTTGGTTTGTCAATTACACCTAGGAGACATGATGTTATATGGGTTATTGTGGACATACTCAAGAAGTCAACTTACTTTCTACCTATCAGGAGGGATTACTCCTTGAGCAAACTGGCAGAGCTCTATGGTAGTAAAATAGTATGGCTTCATTGTACACTAGTCTCTATAATGTTAGAGAAGGACCCTAGGTTCACTTCTCAATTTGGAGTAATCTGTAGAAAGCTTTTGGGTACCAAGCTCAACTTCAGTATAACCTTTCACCTAGAGACAGATGGACAGTTAAAAAGGGTTATCCAGATCCTTAAGGACATATTTGAGATATGATGTAATTGAATTCCAATATGACTACATGATCAAGCATATGATAATGCATGCTTAAGATGCAATGATTGTGTCCTAAAATTATCATGTTTATATGTACCATTATGCTTTCAGTAGCTTAACATATGGGTCTTCCTATATGCAGGTCTTGTAGTTGTTGAGGAGGTTGATACGTGAAAAGCTCGAGGTTTTGTTAGAGCAGAGCATTAGTGACCTTAGGGTCGGACTACATGCATTCCTTTATAATTTCTCATTCATTACTCATATTGGGTAGTTTTGGATATGTAATAAAGGATTTAAAGTTTTTATTTCCTTTGAGTTATAGATTCATTAATAAGGTTTTTATTTGGGAGTGTTTAGCCTAGAACAAATTTTAATCATGGTTATAATTACAGATTTTCATATTTATGAGTATTTAAGAAAGTTTAGAACATGTTTTGCTGAGAAAAGTTTTAATTTAGTGACAATTTACAATCTTATTATGTTATAGTTGAGTAGCACTCTCCTATGTAGTAGTGTTAGTCTACTATATGGGAGGGCGTTACATTTATTGCTAGAACTGTGTTCAAGACGATGACTATTATGGGAGACTGGCTATATTGGTGCATTTGGGAGGGGAGACATTTGGCGTAATTGTGTATGTAGAATGATGAAGTTTTAGTGAGGAACGAAGTTATTTTTCCTATAAACTACTACGAGGCATCATCAATAGTTCACTGTACTAACTACAGTAATGAATAGGGGTGTAACCAAACCAAGCCACTTATAAGCTATTCGATTCTCGGTTTGAAAAAAAGCTCATTGAGATTGTTGTTAAGCTTAACGATCCAAGCTTGAAAACTTTATTAGGCTAAAGCTCAAGCTCAATATTGTTTGGTTCGTTAGCTCACGAATGTTAATGAATATGTCCATTTAAAAGCTGGCAAAAATGTTCGTTTAAATACTCGCGAACACTACATTTGTATCATCGCTTGGTATAACCTCTTATATATGATTTTAACTAATTTCATGACTATCTGATTCAAGAACATGAGATATCCTTCATAGCTTGCATCCCCCTAAATCTGGTCCTGACTTTGCCTATGAAAGCTACTAATTCTAAACTACAATTTAAGAGATGACCTTTACAGTCATGACATTGTCTTTCATGGGCATGAAGTTGTGCCTTCATGCCTTCCAAATCTTGACTTTAGTTGTGACGTATGAATGCTTCTACCCAAAGTCTCACATTGTGCTAAGTGCAATTCACGGCTGTTACATAGCAATTCACGGCCATAAATCTAGAAATTTTAATATTTCTATTCGTTTCAAATAGGGCATATCACAAATCACATGTCTAAGTCTCTAAAATTAGCTAATGTCAATTACCCCTATCAACATACTATCACACATTTATCTCAAATTCATGTCTTTATATCATTTTTGAAATATTTAATACTACAAACATACCCTTACATTTACTCAAACTCATTAATCACAATCAATACTAACATATAGTACATCAAGCACATATTTTTACGTTACAAGAATATCAAACAGTGAATCATCAATTATCAAATCATGAAGAGATATACGTGTACTAATTTCTATTTTGGAAGCCTCAAATCACACTTAAAGCTTGTTTTAACTCTCATTTTACTTGGGAATAGCCTCAATCCTCACTTAGTGCTTCTAGAATCCTATCTTGAGTTGAAACCCTCTTACCAGATCTTCTTTTTGTTCCCTTCAAATTTTTTCATCTTGTTAAAAAACTCATGTTCTTCTATTAGTTCTTTTGATATTCTAGATTGAAACAAGGATTTTAGTCATATATCTATGTTGTATAGAGAAGAAGGTGGAAGAGAGGAAGAGGGTGATATTGACGTAAGAGAAAAGAGAAAAAGGTAAGAGAAAAGAGAAAATGGAGAGGGAGGTAATAAATAACATATGGGAGAGGAATGGGAGTTTTGCCTTAACGTTTTCTTTTTATACCCAATATGTTACAAACATGAACCATCATTCACGGTCGTGAATGTAGTCTTAAGTAATGTTTGCTTTTGAATCATGAGGTGTTTTCTCACTGCATGGATTCACATATGTGAAATCCCTTTCACGAGCGTGAAAATGGACTTTTCCTTAATTGTGCAAAAAATGATTGTAAATGCCATTTTAATTTAGTTCTCTCATCTTAATAACCTGTTCTCCTTGATTTTTATACCCAATTCATGCACAATATCCAATAAACTTGATTTTAAACTTTGTTAAGCACGTTTTCAACCATATGATGTACTCACCAAGTTTGAGCCCACCTTTACAGGCATTATATTTGATGCTAAAATTCAACTGGATGTGAATGGTCTTTGTGATACTATTAAAGAAGGAAAATAAATGATCTAGTCAAGATAAGAATAAGATCATGATTTTTTTTCATCATTATATTCATGAGGGATTAAAATCTAAAAATCTTATAGTGAAAGACCTTTTTGTTCTTTGAAACAATTGAAACAAAGGCATAATCACAAAAAATACATTGTCATCCTTCCAAAAATGTCACCAAAATCAATACATTTGTTCGACTAGAATCTAAATTTGAAATTTAATAGAAAGTTAGTATTTATATACAATAAAATAATTAATCGAATAATAAATACAATATTTAATGTGGGGAAATAAGGATGGATTATGGTATGGGCTTAATTGTAGAATATGGAAAGTTCTAGCGCAAAAATGTAAAATTTGCAAGTGACTAAAATGGATAATTACCAAAATGATGATAGATTTTTACCCTTTTTGCCAGGTAAACTTCATTGATATGGAAACAAAGTACATCAATAAAATGCAATTGCACAAATCAAATAATCAAAAAAATATTAAAACGAATATCTTGCCAAGTCAAAAAATCGTAGCCTCCTTTTCTCTCAAATTTTCTTCTCTCTTTCACTAGCCACCATATTTCTTAAGTAAAAAGAGGTATTTTTTGCCATTATTGGCCTAAAATTACCCTTTTGCATCTTATTTATTTAAAAAATAAAAGGTTATTCCACATAGATCTAAGTTTTTATTTTGTTTGTTTTGTTTTTGTGATTTCATCATATTGTTACAACGTTTAGTTTTGCATCATGTTACGACGTTTGGTTTTGCATCTTGTTACGACGTTTTATTTCCGTCGTCTTATTGTGACTTTTTTGTATGGGGCAATTCAGATAGACAAAGTATATTCAATCCAACAGAGATAAAAAATCATATTATGTTCATCAGTATATTACAAAACTAGAATCATAGGTATTCTAGTCACTGTAGTATTATTAAATTTGTAGGCTCTGAACCGATTTATTATGCTATTAACATGAGTACTATAAATTTTTTTACTATTTTGTTGTCTACGGTTTTTAGAAATTTGTATCTATTTATATCGATATATTGTTATAGTTTAGATCAATGAAATTATTTTCCTTATAAAAAAAAAATATTAGAACGATATAATTCTTCATCTCAATTTGCTACTTCAACTGTAGGTCTATTGTCTTGGTTAGTAGATAAATGGATGGAGGTTTACCAAGACATTTTCGTATCTAGGATGATAAAGTGATGTTGATATACTAAGTGTAAATGTATGAAGATATTATATTTATTTTTTGAGGCAAACCGACAATCCAAACTATATATTCATTATAAGGAAAATGAACAATATTTATTTTAAGTCGAGCTTTTTACTTAATTAAGGTTAAAAAATATATTTATCTCTATAGATAAATTTCAAAAATAATTTTCCATAATATGTATTTCTTGACGGATAGTTAGTGGTCGGATTTGAACCACACAAGATCAGTGTCCAACATAAGATCGACACTTATATAAAGTTGATCATTGTACAACAATGCCCAAAACCTCATGCATAAAGCTAACAATTTGTTTGTATCTTATCTAATCGTATTATATCATTAATTATATATGACACGATTATACTAAATACAAACACAATATGATCAATTAATCATGTCAAAAATCAAAATATGATACGATACGGTTAAAATTCGTATATTATCATATCTAAATATATGCCCATTAAATGATACGATACTAAACATGATTATACATGAATAGATAAAAAAATATTAAAAACACAATACAATGTGCAGATATAATCTCACAAACTAACTTGCATTGTGTTTAAGATATTAGGAAAAAAATAAATGGTTTTTTCCATATGAGTTTTCTCTTGGCACAACTTAGCATCTATTTGTTAATATACGCTATTATCATTCATGGCAAGGAAGCGTGGAAAAAAACCTTTGAAACAATATGATCTTTCTATAGAGGATCTCCATTTGCATTCTTCTTTTGATTTTCTCTCTGATTCTAGTGTCGATCCACAAGGCGGAAGTTGAGAAGGCCATGGTGGGTATATAGGCTAGGGATTCGCAAGGGCCTATGATGGGAGAGAATAGTGGGTAGGTTGCAGATCCAGATCCAGACCAACATCCCTCTGCTGATTCAAAAAGTACTAATGCGAAGCCATGGAGTTCTTCACACATAATCAAGAGAAAGGTGAGGATTGCAAATTAAGATTTGTTGCATCTTCCGTTGATAATGGGATTAAATATGTATCTTTCCATTCGAAAGAAATTCAAGCTTCTAGTGCAAAATTGCAAAATGTGTTGATTAGTTATCTCTATGGAATCAAGGTGAAATTTTACAAGTTTACAAGTTTTATCATGAATCGGTGGAAGAAATCGGGCCTCCTCACTGTGCATCAAATTGAATTTTATACATACCTATTTAATTTTGGTTCGAAAGAAGGGAAAATTGCTGCTTTGGGGGAGGGTTACTTAACTTTTAATAGTCATCCATTGATTATGAGAGAGTGGAAACCCAGAATGCAATTGATGATACAGGAGATACAATGGATTCCAATTGGGGTCCAGTTTCCCTATTTACCACTTGAATTTTGGAACATCACCCTGTTAAGCAAGATGGCTAGTTTAGGCACCCTATTGTATATAGACCAATATACCAAGTGTACGGCTCATATCAGTTATGCTCAGGTTCTTGTGGATATGGACATACATGAGGCATTTCTAGATTATGTGTTGATGAAAGATGAAAAAGGAAACACCCTCTCTCAAGCCATCACTTACGAGTGGAAGTTGGTGTTTGGCTCTGGCTACAAGAAATTTGGTCATGCCAAAACTAATTGTTTGAGTAATAGTGGCTCTAAAAAGGCCTAGAAGATTAAAGCTAAGCTCCCTCAGACTTTGGAACACCTTGAGCTGCAATCAGGGATAACTAGTGGAATAGCCAAAATGGATGGCATTTTGCTAGTGTCCTAATCCATGCTTACAAAGGCATCACCTAGGCATGAAAAGGCAACTCTACCTAGTAAAGTTCTTGCTATTACGGTTCCTATCCAACAGTCTGATGGGTTTTGAGCATGTACCACATACATATTATACATCAGAATTTAAAATTTTTTTAAACCCAAAACAAAAGAATCAGTTTGTGCCAATTAACACTAATTTAACAAAGGAAAATTCAGAAATTATACCTTTATAAATTCTTGATTTTTCTTCAACTTCTCACCTTGTTGGGTTGTAGCAAACCACAACAATCCAATCTCAGATTGTCTATAACAATATCCATGCAAAGATGAGAGGATGAAACCACTAGGAAGATGGCTTGAACACACGTCAAAGTGCTAGCAATGAGTATGTGCCTTTGAGAGGAAAAATTAAACTCTTTAATTTCTCTTGTAGTCTCTAAAAAATTTTCTTCTCCAAAAATTTTTTCCTTATCTATTTTTTATCTTTTGGGGTCTTTTAGATCCAAAAGATAATCATATACATAGATCAAAATTGAAGAGAGGAGAAAATGAAAGTTTGGGTGAAAAATGGCCGCTTTGGCCAATTTATATGCACTTGCGTGATCCTGAACCTATTAGGCAGGCTAAGGCCTACAGGCCCGCATGGGCCTGTCACCCCCTCGAGCGATTTTTCCCACAATTTGATCCGAAATAATTCTCTCATATTTTTAGTGTTAGAGATGTGCCCAAAAGGCAATCGCCTTAGGCACTTAGTATACACATTCATAAAAGATATTCTTTCATTATATTAGTATTCATCTGTATATGAATTGATATAAATCTTAAATTGATTAATAAAAGTCCATGATATGAAACATAGCATGAAGGAAATCATGATGGGATCATGATAATGAGATTCCTATCATGTGTAATTATGTTAGTATTTAAATTATCCCTAGTCATAGGATCAACAAGATAGGAAATTGTTGATCCGGATAGACTAGCACATGTTATACTTCTTGATTGGATCAAACAGTAGATCTCATAAGCTATGAGCATGAGATGTTCAAAGTTAACATGTGGATGCTTGTTAAGAGTAGTCAAGTACATTGGATGACCTGCTGTGAGACAATCATATGGATTATCTATTCAAATGTCAATGATAGTCTCATCATAGCAATGGTGCATGTATCCTTAGACTTGAGGTACTCAAGGATATCTTAGATATTGATTCTATGCTTTGACTCCATTCCTTGTTGCCTCATAGAGGTCTCTCATAGGGTGGTGATTGGGTACATCTTGAGGTATTCCAAGGTAATTGGGTAGCCAATAGAGGATTCACCGCTCCTAATAAAGGGAGAGTATACCCACAGCCTTTTTCGGGATCATTACTCAGGAATCTCTAGCCAGAGTAGAAATGTCTTGAAGATGGTCTTCAGTGACATGTCTAATAGAGTAATGAGTTCCAAGGACAAGATCTAACATCACTTGGGCTAGATGTAACATAGTCAGTCTAGTGGGAGCTGACACATAGTCCATGCTCTAAAACGAGTGGGGTATAGGATGGTGAAAGGACGAATTGCATATATTGTTGTCTATGGAAAGGTTCATAGTCAAACTACTTACTTTTCGGTCAATTGGGGGTCATGATGTGTTGCTAAATACTGCTCATGACTTGCTTGAATTAATTGTTAATTTAGGTGGTCAACATAACCGGGAACCTAATGGGTCACTCGCATTGGAGGTGTGAAGAATGAGTAAAATGGACTTGGTTGAAGGGTTTTGATCATGTATCATATACATATAACGCAACGGAAAATAAAATTTTTCAAAACCCGAATCAAAGGCTTAAACATGTGCCAATTAAAACTAATTTAACCAAAGAAAATTCAGAATTTATACCTTTATAATTTCTTGATTTTTCTTCAACTTATCACCTTGTTGGGTTGTAGCAAACCAAAACAATCCAATCTTGGATTGTCTCTAAGAATATCCATGCAAAGATGAGAGGATAAAACCACTAGGGAGATGGCTTGAACATACCTCAAAGTGCTAGCAATGGTGTATGTTCATATGAGAAGAAAATTAAACTCTTTAATTTTCTTGTTGTCTCCAAAAATTTTTCTTCTCCCAAAAA